>CATIYI010000027.1:0-59075 GCA_949748255.1 Eustalomyia histrio
CGCTAAAGGAGGGATCTTTAAACTGAATATCAACTTCCCAGCCCCAACGGCTTAGGCAGTCCGTAAAGGAGGAAACTTTTTATGATTTTAACACCATTTTTGCCACTCCCAAGGGGAAAATTCAAAAATATATCTAATCGGTGAATTATTCCATAATTCAAGGAACGTATATTTCATTTTAGGGATATACTTTTTTCCTCCTCAACTCTCCCCACAGGAATTTCCAAAAATACGGTCTGAATGGATGTCTACGCTTTAGGAGGAATCTTTATGCTTAATTTCAACTTCCTAGATCCAGCAGTATTGGCAGATGGTCAAGGGGAGTATTTTTCCTTTTAGACCCTTCCATAAGATTTTACATAAGTTTCGTCTTAGTTGATATCAACGCCGGAGAATTAAATTTTATACCAAATTTTAACTTCCTAACTCCAGAGGTTTGGGCAGGCCGTCAAGGGGAAGCTTTTTCCGTGTTCCCATAAGAATTTTCAAAATAACGTTAGAGTGGATGTCTGTCTGTGTGGGACCTTTGTACCAAATTTTAAGCTTCAGCGGTTATGATTGTTCGGTAAGGGGGGGGGGGGGGGGGGGACTTTGAATTCTCCTATTAACCACTGACTAAAAAACTAAAATGTACTTCATCAATGAGTTGGCCCATACCTCAGGGAACACATATTTTAAATTTGAAGTAACTACAGGGTTTGGGCAGGTCGTAAGTGTTTTTCCCTCTTTGCTGTTCCAAGCATCAATTTCCAATAATACCGTCTAAGAGGAGGAACCTACATATCAAATTTTAACTCCCTAGTAGTATATTTGTTTTCTGGTAGGCACAACTGTTATGATTTTACGGGTGATTGATTAAGCCGTTTTAAAGTTATATATTTTTTTTTTAACTTACCGTTGCATAACACAGCAGTGTTCGATATTTTATTTACCATAAACAGAAACATAACTTAAATCTTCTTATACCAATCCTGTTTGAAAATGTGTTCAAAACAATTGTATATTAAGAAAGCAATCTTACACTCACAATATTATTTCATTAAAAACAATCTAAAATTAATCGAAAATGTAATCAAAAAGAGGACTACCGATTTTTCATTATATTTAGCCCATTTATTAAATAATCGAAAAAAGCAGAAAAGCAATCGAAAAAGATTTAAAATAACTATCAATTTTTAACTGACCAAATGGTAGAAAAAAACGATTTTTGTGGTTTGTTTTTCAAATTGAAAGTTTTTTTTATTTGTATGAAATTACAAAACACAACACACACAGATGTATATATTTTGATTTTCTATGTGTGTACTCGTATGTATATTTGAATAATTACTTGTATTTTTTATTGAAATAAATTTGTATTTAAAAATACTCTTTTCATAATAAAAAAAAACAAAAAGGAATTATTTTAATTTCTAGTTTAGGAAACAGAAAACAAAATATTTTACGTGTAACTGAAAATATCAACTCCTTGGTTTTTGAACGACTGGTTCAAATAGTTAAAGAAATATATTTCTATGAATTTCAATTGATTCTTCATTTAAAAACAAACTCTACGTGTTACTTTTTAAATAAACTACAGCCGATAACGGAAAATATATTGTGAGTGTATGTTTGTATAAAACATGTATAAGAAATTTAAATACTTTCTGTAAAATGCATAATTTTTTTTGGGTATTTTTATAACAGCTTTATACAACAAATTAAAACATGAAAAACAATACCAAAAATCCAACATTAGGTATAGATAATATTCTAATTTAGTTTTATTTAAATTTTTATATTATAAACAAATATATTTGAAGCTTAAAAGTATCAAGTACATACTATTTATTTGTACATATTTTGGAAATGTTAAGAATGTTAAACAACACCATAGCCTTGTAACTATTATATGCAGATAGTTAATATTATATGACTTGCACATGCATAAAATATATACTTATATCAAAATTGTATATGCTTAGCATAGGAAGTGGAATGATATAGAATAACATTGTAATTTGTTGTGTGACAACTAATCCATGTTGTACTTTTTCTTGCACCCTCTTCCATTCCCCTCTATTCCACATTTATTCTCCATAGGAGAAGTATAACTAAATTATAGTCTTATTCTAAAACTACAAGAAATAGTTAGTAGTTGTGTATGCAGTATAAATAGTTAAATCATTGAAATCCTTGAAATGAATATATGTTTGTATATTGCATGCGGATGAAGATATTTTGCAAGGATCTTTTGTTATAAAAGCTTTAGGTTTATTATTTTGGAAAATTATGGTTTTTTAATGCATGAAAATTTATACATGAGATAGAGAAGTTAGCAGATAATTATGGGGTTTCTTGTTTTTAATGTTTTTAATGTTTTTTTGCTGTTATTGTTGTTTTTAAGAGACGTCTCTTAAGACATGTATAATGTATATGGGATTTAATGGTGTTTGTGTGAATTTATAATATGTGCATTAATATCTGGTTATGTGTGTTTGTATACAAAAACATACAATTAAATTATAATGATGTGTATGGGCATCATGTGATACAAACAAAAATAAGTTTAGTTTACTAATAAATTGAAATTATAAATGCAAATTTTATAAATTATATGAGTATTTACACATAATTAAAATAATTTGTTTATTTTGTTTTATAATTAATTGTTTGAAATATTTATATAAATATGTGAGTTTATTTAAAATCATTAAAAAAATATAAGTATTAAATATGTTGTAATAAATTCAAAGCCGAATCATATATCCTACTAGATTTTAATAATCAGACATATGGTGTAAATCTATTTACTTTTATTGTATGGCGAAGTATTTTTACTTCAAAGTCATTACTCTGAGCCTCAGTATTATAATTTTTTATAGTCAAATTCTAATATTTTTAATAGTTAAATCATTGAAAAAAATTTTTAGTTTTTTGCAGAAAAATGTTGTTCTGATCATCTGAACTCAAACACAATAATTTGAATTAATTGAAATTTTCCTCGGAGGTAGTTTAACAATTTGGACTATTCCTCGGCCGAAAAAAATAATCAATCTTTCATACACTTAAAATAGTTTGTAAGTTAAAATAACAGAAAATGCTATTTACAAGATTTGATATTTCATTTACTTACTTTTCATTTAAATCAAATGGTTTTTGTTATTTATTTTTAAATGTTGTTAAAAAACGGACACACCCGTAAGGTACAAATGATTTATCAGTTAAAATAAATATTAAAATTTTACGTACCAATTCCGTAAAAAATAAACACTTTTTGCGTGAAAGTATATGTGTATATATGTTTATGAAGTTATTGTAATTTAAATTGAAATAATTTTGTATATAAACAAACAATTTAAATAAAAAACAAATTGGAATTTTTAAATATATATTTTTTGCTTTGTTTAACAGTCAGGAAACAAATTTTAAATTTGTTATAACTGTAACGGCCACAAATAAAATACTTATTTTCGTTTTGTGGGTAAATTTCTATTAAATTCAAAAAAAAAAACTAAATGAAATAGGAAAAAATTGCTAAATATCAGTAAATCCTTTAAAACAAATGTACAAAACATGTATGGATTTTTCTTTAAAAAATAAATGCATTTTCCTTTATTTTTAAATGGAACAGAAAACTTTTTTTATTAATCTACACACACTAAACTACATAATATTCTGAGTGTAGATAATACCAAAACAAAGTCAATCTAATAATAAGTAATCTTTATAACAAAGTTAAAAAGAAAAATAACAATTTATCCACATACGCTAATATATTAAAATATATATGTATGTAGATCAATATAAAAAATTCTTACTACATAAATAGTTTCTTGAGATAATTTACATACCAATGGCTTAATATAAAAAAGGCGTAACTTGATAATTTGTTAATTTAGAAGGAAAAAAGGAGAAGGAAAAATTTAATTAAATCCGTAAAATTTTAGATAGCAAAAGTTTCAATGCAATTTTCTGTTATCTGTTTTTCTGTTATTTGCAATTACGTATATACACTTGAAATTTTGATGCAAGATATATCTGACATTTGTCTACCAGATTTAACAAAAAACGCTATTTTGAAAAAAATTGAGTTACGGCTTTTTGTATTAAGTTATCGATACGCATGCACATAATTTGAAAAACTATAAAATTAATTTGTACTCAATATGCATACATGTATTAGGAATATTAAGAAAAAGATTTTAAATTTGTTTTAATTCTTAAGTAAACATTTTTAAAAGGTATTCATAAACATGTACATTCATACATTAAAATACAAGACAACTAATTTTGGTACATTTCTGAGGAATAAATTTGTTTTACCAAGTATTCATTTCCTTTTAAATATTCTTTAAACTCAATATAATTTAAATCATAGATTAATTTAGTAATTAAAATGGCTTTGATGGTCTCCATCTTCATTTGAGTTTTTTCAGAGGTCCATATATTATTTAAAACAGAAAATACTCGTTCAGTTGGGGCATTAGAACCAGGTAATCATAAACTGAACTCGACAACTTTCAACATATTTTGGAAAATTATGTCTCTTTTTTTAAAATGTTTAAACATTTTTACCCAACGCTTTTCTGCAGATTTTTGATTCTCATTACATTCCTTTAATTTTTCTGAAGAGGTATATCTGTTAACAAGAGCTATTTTATCAAATAATTCGGTGTCATTTATGTTTAAATCGTTTCTTTTATCCATAATGAAAACAAAACTGGATTAAACATCTTCCCATATAGGAGTTTCTCGTAGAAAAACCCATTTTAATACTTCAACTTCTTGATAGGCAGTGTCCCATTGATTGAAGTATTCAATAGAATCTGCATAAAATCGGCTTGCGTTAGTTTTAAACTCATTCATATCAATAACTTTTTTCTGGCTTAGCTCAATTGCGATTTTTTTAACTGCAATAGGCAAAAATATTTCCTGACTACGTTGTGAGATTTTAGTTCATTAATAATGAGAGAAACCTCAGTCATACATATTTTATGGGACTCAATATGCGTTATATGTATAATCATAAAATAAAGTAGCTTGGAAATGAACGAAGCAGGATTATCAAAAAATTCTTTTAATATAGATGGACAATTTGGCTGGGATAAAAAGTACATCTTTTAAGGGCTTAAAAAGCTTTAATATTCTTTAAATTGATGGCTTAAGAGTTAGATATCTAGTCTTGCTAAATCCAAATATTTTTTTTATATTCTACATCTACTGTGTCACAAATTGCTTTAAGCTCTTCAACCCGAACTGTATAAATATAAAAGTAGGCGACATTCTGTCGCCGTTTGAATGCAGTTATTTAAAATATGTGCAGCACAGTTAACACCGATAAGAACATTACCTGTAGATGAGTGAACTTTTTTAAAAACATTGTTTTTTCCTCGCCTGGCAGCTCCACCAAAGTTACAGTTTGTGTTATCTGCACATGAAGCAAGTATTTTTTTTATTTATATTGAATTTATTGAGCATATCATAAATATATTTTGTTAAAATTTCGGAGGATTCCCCTGGCAAATTATCAACTTCAAATATTTTTACTTGAATACCATGCAAGGGCACAAATTAACGGATAAGTATTGGACATATTTTTATGTTTCCATGATTTGAACAATCACAAAAAACTGTTATCAAATTAACGTTAGCTAAATCATTTTCAATTTCTCTAATGGATTTTGCAAACTATAGATTTACACTTAGTACGGCCAGAAGAATATCTCTCATCAAAACAACTTTTTATAAGTTTTGAAGTTCAATCATTGGAACGGAAAGAATGGTTATGTTTAACAGTATGAAATGCCCAAGTTCTTTTCGATATGCTAATTTTTTTTCCACTTTCGTTTATATATTTTAACCCCAAATAACGGGATAGAGTTTTGCTAGAAGCGGCAGCAATGTCGCCATCCTTGTGCTTATTTGTGCGTAAATGCTGATGGATAACAATACTTTAAGTTGCCATACACTTAGAACATCGTACCTGGCTATCATTATTAGTTTTTGCAATAAAACTGTATTGCTTTTGCAATTCATCATTAAAATGCACTTTCGTCTGCGGGGCATCATTACTTAAGACTTTTACACATATATAAAAAAACTACTCAAGATTTTTACAAAACCGATTAATGTTGTTTTTCTGTTGGCATATCAAGAAAACTAAGCCAACCAATTTATGTTAGCGGCGGCATAGCAAAATGTACAATACACACAGTGTTACCATATTTGAAACGAAACAAAACTAACGTTCCTGCAATTTTATAAAACAACTACATTTTTATGGTTGGTATTTTAAGACTTTTTTATTTTTGGTTAAAAAATTATTGTTAAGACTTAAACTTTTTTAAAAGAACTTTGCGGCATGCAAATACAGAACAAATATAGAACAGTAAATAAAATACAGTACATTTTGCTGTTTTTTCTTAATAAATAATTTATATAGAACAAGACTCACAAATACACAAATGTTCTGTATAATACAGAACGGATAGTCACCGTATATATACCTGTTAGAGTATTTTTTGTAGGAACTGGAATTTAAGCCTTCAAATGGTTTACTGGTCTTGCAATTTCTTCGTGAGATAAACGGTCACCTATGCTGATCTGCTTTTGTGGCCCAAAGTGGATCAAATCCAGGCAAAAGGGGCACTTAAGTAGATTTATCGCTTTGCCTGTGTGACAATGCCATTGCTGCAATGCTTAATATACATACCATGACTACATATCTCAGTAACTGAGGACCCCTCTATGTGTGCTTTGCGTGTCCGGGAGTTTGGTAATATTAAGGCAGGAGACTTGCGGGGCAACATGAAAATATCAGGGTTATTCATTGAAGAGACACTGGTAAGGGTCACGGACAAGATGTTGCCAAGGCAGATTTTTGCCAGCAATTACAAGGTTAATATTTTCGAGAGGGACATATGAACCAAAAAAAAAATTGGGAACTCGAGCTGAAGTCCCAGGTTTGGTTCAGCATATGGACTCAATTTTCAGGGTGCCTTCCAAAAGCCAAGTACCCGTCTTTATTCCAGGCTGAGGTCTTTGTATGTGTATCGCAGTGTTTTAGAAGGGGCACAAGAAGGCACTTATTTAAGTTTTTCGGATAGTCAAGCGGCACTCAGGGTATTATTGTCCTGCTTTGCCTGAACAGGAAGGACTTAAGGAGCATAACGGAATTTATTATTGGACACTGTAAGCTTAGCTACAATTTATGTACTAATTCGAATACTTGTGGGTTCTGCGAATTGAACATTGAGACTGCGGAACATACACTCCCTGCACAATCTGGACTACGCGGCAGGAAACTACAATTCTTTGGAGGATATACACTATCCCCCTTGGGAAATTTGTGCTTAGTATGGTGATTGGCTTCACCAAAGATGCACAAAGATCGATTTTTGGTCACGATGCATAGGCCTTTCTAATCTAAACTAAAAACATATATATATTAAACGCTTAAATTGACGGTAAATTAATGTAATATTATAGCAATCATATGTCCAACAAATATACATTTAAACCCCAATTTTTACAACTTTACCAAAGTAACTTTATAGTTTTTTAAAAACTCCTAATAAAAGCAATTACCATAATTCATAAATTTTTAGCATACTGACAAAATGTTTTTAGCAAAAATAATAACAACAACTTTGTTACTGTTTAACAACCACAAAACAAGCAAACAGCCTTTAAAAAGTCAAATTTATAATGCCTTAAACATTTGCTACACTAACAAACACACACAACAACAACAACAAAATTCTTACGAAAAATGATAACTGTCAAATAGCAAAACATTTTATGTACAACATCAACCACAGAAGTAACAGTAACAGCAGCCAAGTGAATTACAACTTTTCAAAAACAAAAAAAAAAAAAAATATAACAAAGTTAAGAATTATTTATGTTCTATACTATGATGCCTAGTACTTTTGATATGATTTATATAAAAAAATACCACAAATAAACTGTAATTTTTGCTCAATTTACAAAATGTTATTTTGTTTTTGTCTTATATGTACAAAAAAAAAGTAAGCGGAAACATAAAAAATGTATACTCAAGTCAAAGAGCACATTTGGGACACATGCTGAATACAAAATCACATTTGTGCTACCTTTTTTTAGAAATATGAAATAAACTTTTTTTGTAGCACATTAAAATGAAAATATGACAAAAAAAAATATTGTATATTTTTGCCATATCCTGGTGAACTGTGATTTTTGTTAGAAAAAAAACAAATACTGATCATATAGACAAAAATGATACGGAAGATTGTAATACTTATTTATACCCTACACGTCTGCATATGCATAATAAATATTTATAAGAATATATATTTTTTTTAAAATAACAAAAAAATTTATTTTTTCATTTGGCTTTTTTTGGAACTCTTTAAAAGATTTTTATTGAAAATTAAAAAAAAATTATTTAAATTAAACTGTTAATTTTGTAGGGGTCGAAAGTCTATTTTATATGTAAGGTACCGCTTTTTTAGTATTTTGACCAAGCGGTTGGTTGGTTTAAGTGGCAGCTCAGACGGTCATAAGTATCCAGCAGAGTCAAAAAGGTACTCCGTTTTGAATGACCACACTACCCGTAGGATGCTGATATCTGGATAACTAGAACTAATTCAATAGATTGGGATAACGGATAAGATAAGAGGAGAAAACCTACAGTCTCCTCCTCACCCAGTTTGCCACAGCTACGGCATTATGCATCGCGCACAAGTTCGTGTCTGTTATTGTGTCTGCCTATCAGTCAGTGCCCAGCCCTCAAGGCCGTTAGTCTAAAATTGTTGTTGGGCTCGCAATCGTTAAAATGCTAAGTCCACGACGTGTTTTCCTACTCATATGGAGGTAGTGTTCGAAGAGCGCACCCGAAATTATTAAGGCAGACCAGGTCCTTGCTTACTTGTCTGCACGCTCATTACCACAAAATTCCCTCCTCTTCTTTACACACGCCGACGAGGATAGAAAATGTAAAATACGAGTTCAGCGACATAAGCGCCGCCAGGTTATTAACGAAAATACCCACAGTTCTCAAGCTCCAACCACACTAAATATTATGAAACGTCTTCCCTTACAGCCAGAATTTCCTGCTGAATGACACTATCAAGGTCAGGTAACCTAAAGCAGTCTTGTATGCTATACTAACCAAATTATACCCCAGAGAATACTCTACACTAGAAGGAGAGCTGATCCGAAAAAGTCTATCAAGGTCAATTCTACACTCACGATATTATTTCATTAACAACAATTAAAAATACATTTTAAAATAATCAAAAATACAATAAAAAAACGCTAATGATTTTCCATTATATTCAACCCATTTTGTTGTTTATTTTCAATTATTGTTTAATAATCGACAAAAGTAAAAACAATAGAAAGTCGTTTAAAATAACCATCAAATTTTTACTGACAAAAAGTTAGAAAAAAATACTTTTGTGGTTTGTTTTTAAATTTAAAATTTTTTTTATTTGTATGTAATTACAAAAGAGAAGACAACACGCGCGGATGTATATATTTTTATTGGCTTTGTGTGTATGTATATTTGAATAATTTATTGTAATTTTTATTGAAATAATTTTGTACAAATACAAACAATTTTGGTAAAAAAACAAAATGGAATTATATGAATTTCTATTTTTTTGAAGCAGAAAACATAAAATTTTACATTTAACTGAAAATGTCAACTCCTACTGAATGTCTGTAAATTTTTATAGTTTGTTTTTTGAATGACTGATCCAAATAGTTAAAAATATATTTCTTTGAATTTCAATTGATTCTTCATTTAAAAACAAACTTTACGTATCACTTTTTAAATAAACTACAGTCACTAACGGAAAATATATTTTGAGTGTAGGAGTAATCAGAGCTGTGGAGGCATCTAGTTGAGAAGACTTGCATGTCCGCAGGTTTTGACCTTCTAAGCACCCGTAACAGCTAGTCGTGCCAGAAATCTGACATAAATGTATATGTTATGTCAGATTTCTGGCACGAATAGAAATAATATGAAGCACGACATTGCAGGTATGGAGGGGGAAATTCTTATCGGACCAGTAACCACATAGAAGTATAGTTGAAGTTGCCATTCACCATACAATAGAGCGCCAAGTAAGTATTGGGCGTTCGATAGCCGTATACATTCACAATACAATTTTTGTACGCAAACAAAATCTTGAGACAAACATCCTCCTGCAGGAATAGAAAGCTACTGTAGCCTTCCTAACCCGGAGCTAAGTGTTAGGATTCTACTATATTTAAGAGTATTAGACACTGCCAAGATATTTAGAGAGGGTAAGTTCGCAGCCTTGCAGTCAAGGCAGTTGGATTTGGCTCTACTGGTGAAAAGCACCAGTTCTGTTTTACTGGGAATTTCTTCCGAACATGGCCAGTGGCCCAATTGCTAAAAGTATCCAAAGCGCTTGACATGATGCCGATTACTATATTCAGAAAAATCTCTGATACTAGTATCAACACATCTTTGGCATAAGCAAGAATTTGTACTTAGTTAATAACCAGAATCCACAATATGGACTAATTTCGACCTCTCGCTATTATCCGGACAATCATTAATAATTCTAGAGTCCATCATGCTCACTATCCAGTCGTTGACAAAAATCTCAATAATCAGATCCAAAAGAACTTTATTTATTACATCAGTACTGGCATTGTTGAACGCTGCTTGTATATCTTAGAAATTAGCCAAAATATATTGTCGGAACTCCAAGGACCTCTCCAATACCCTCCCAACCACGCAGATTACATTGACTGCTAGAGAGCTGTGGCTTTCTCTCACGTTATTACATGGATAAGTCTTTCCAGTGTCTTAAGCAGAAAAGACGAGATAGTTATTGACCTAAAATAAATTGTAGTTTAATGCCAATCTTAAGAATTAAAACCGCCTTTACGTTCCTCCAGCTCCCAGGTACGTAGTTGAAAGAGAAACAAATTTTATATATTACGAGCAACTGGGAAGTGATCAGACTCCGAGCAAATTGCAAAAATATATTGCAATGGTTATCCGTTATAATTTCTACTAAATAAGTAATACCATATTTTCGCAATCAACACTAGCCTCTTTACGATTATTCAACTGTTTCTCATGCCTACTATATGATACCCTAGAGTATTTCGAGAATCAGTTCAGAAGAGTGCTGATTCTTATATAGGTAAACTGGAACGATTTTAGATCTGAAAGAAAATTCCACAAAAATTTATTTAAGTAAATAAAGGGAATGTGGGTTTATTTGCTGACTAGGTCCAAATTCGACACGATTTTTCTTTAAGTTTTGAGAAGTGCTTTGAGGTTTCATATAATATTCAAAACCCAAATTACAAGATTTCCACGTCTGTGTGTCTAACGAGAATTTAAGGCCAATGCAGAAAGGCGTTACATCTTATTCTAACCAAATGAGAAAGAGTTAGTCTGTGGGGCCAATAGAAACTTATGTTCCAATTTTCATTCATATATATTTATATTTGCGACATATTCTTATAAACTTCATTTAATCAAATACCGAGGATTAGATACAAATATAGCCTGATGTTCTTTAAATTTTTGAAGACTTGATATACGGTCCCATATGACTGTTAAAATCCAAATTTATATTTGATGTCTAGGGTTTTGTATGTCTGAATATGGGCATATTTTGACAAAATTTAATAGGTTTTGTTCCTAGGACAGTGGAAACTCATATACCGAATTTCAGCCAAAAATTTTTATATGTGTGACCTTTTGCTTCTGTAGTTTTCAGGACACAGGGACGAACGGTCGACCGAACTAACTGATATCGATAAGTCAACTTAGAAACTAAGTAATTCTGAGTCGATTGGTATGTTATGAGGTGGGCTTAGATCTTATATATTTTGTAGTTAGAAAAATCAACACAAACTCATTATGCCCTGGCCATGTAGTGGTATAGAATGTACAAATTATCATAAAATCAAAAAATACTTAAGATCGGGAGACCTCCTTTTGGTGGCCCTCTGGTGACTTAGCACTGACAGGCAAAACAACAGATTGGTATAAGTATAAAAAATTTATCAGTACACATTGCTCGGAAAACATACCGCTAAGAACACTGGAAGATATCGACCTCTCGATTCAAAATTTTGAACCAAATCTCAAACTTGTTGCTCAACTTGCTACCAAACCCCCCCGACACAACAGATAAAATATTATTTTGTCTGCCGATGTCGAACGACTCTTAAATGAAAAAAGAAGAGCTCGAAGAGAGTGGCAACAGCACAGATCTCTTCAACTTAAGGAACGGTTGAAAGAATGCACTAAAAAATTAAGAAAGCTACTTGAACATAAGAGAACTGCTTCATTAAACAGATATCTTGAAAATTTAGATCCAACATCAAGAACTGATTACTCATTATGGCGTGCAACGAAAAATCTAAAAAGACCTGTCTTATGTAAGCCTCCTTTGAGAAAATCAGACGGAGGTTGGGCTAGAAATGATGCTGAAAAAGGAGATCTGTTTGTAGAACATTTAAAAAAAGTATTCACGCCAAATATAACAAGTTCTGTAACAGAGTTGCCACCGATTTTACCCCAGCACCGAGCAGCTACCCGATTAACGTTTGAGATGAGAGAGGTCGAAAAGGCTATTTTTGAACTAAACCCCAAAAAAGCTCCTGGTATCGATGGAATCGGTGACAAGATGCTCTTATTATTACCCCGTATAGCATTAAAGATAATTCTCTTTATTTTTAATGTTATTATTCGCCTTGAATACTATCCCCCAGAATGGAAAGTTTCACTCGTTAAAATGATACCCAAGCCAGGCAAAGATCACACAAAAGTGGAATCGTATAGGCCTATAAGCCTATTATCCAATTTGTCAAAGCTGTTCGAGAAAATCCTAATGGAAAAGATAACTGTTTATGTGGAACAAAACAACTGTATTCCAACACACCAATTTGGCTTCAGGAGAAAACACAGCACCATTGAGCAAGCCCACAGGCTAGTTCGAGGAGAAAAAATACTGCTCTGCCCTTTTTATCGATGTTTCACAGGCTTTCGATAAGGTTTGGCATGAAGGTCTACTGTTTAAAATAAAACTTTTGTTACCAACAAATACTCACAAGCTACTCAAAAGCTATATAACAAATCGAAAATTCGCTCTTGCTGAAAAAAGTTTTGTCAGCTCTCCTCAAGATATACAAGCCGGAGTTCCACAAGGTAGCATTTTGGGTCCTCTGTTATATATCATTTATACTTCAGACATGCCATTAGATATTAATACCCACACATCGACATTCGCTGACGATACTGCAATCTTAAGCGTCCACGATGACTCAAAAATAGCGTCTAGAATGTTACAGACTCACATTTCACAATTGGAAGCTTGGTTGGTTAAATGGAAAATTAAGGTGAATAAACAGAAATGTATCCACATTACTTTCACACTGAGAAAAGAGACGTGTCCACCCATTAAAATTAATAATCTGAATATACCCCAACACACATGTGTGAAACATCTCGGTATTCACCTTGACCGTCGACTCACGTGGAAAAATCATATTGATGCGAAAATAACTCAGATGAGGCTAAAAACTGCTCAACTCGATTGGCTTACTGGCAAAAACTCTAAGCTAGGCCTGGACTGCAAATTACTCATTTACAATTCGATCATGAAACCCATATGGTGCTACGGAATTCAGCTCTGGGGTACTGCCTCTGCGTCCAATATAGGGAAAATTCAGAGAATGCAAAATAAATTCTTGAGGACGATCACGAACGTACCCTGGTATGTTAGGAATTACAACATACATAAAGACCTGAATGTACCCCTGGTCAAAGATGAAATTATTAGACACTGTCAACGCTATTTAACAAAACTGGAAACACACCCCAACATACTAGCCCGTAACTTAACTAATAATCACGGCCACCAGCATCTTAGGAGGAGGGACACTGCGGATCTGGTCCGCTAATAATAAGGGGAAATAATGGTCCCAGTTGAACCACATAACATTAGTCTGGCACTGGCTGGACTCAACAATTAATATTTAGTTTTAAGATTTGGATAATTATTGTTAGTTCACAGTTTTTAAAAGTGAAAATTCAATAAATAATGTGAAATATGGAAAAAAAAAAGATCGGGAGACCTCCTTTTGGTGGCCGAAGTAATAGAGGATTGTTTCTGAAAATTTCTGACTTAAATAAAATTTAAACATAAACTCGTACTTAATATTGAGTAAAATACCGGCTCATAATCTTAGATTTTCTAAGCCATATCGGAAATATTTTAAATTACAATCCGAATTTTAATTAATAGCCACTATTTACATGCAGTAGGGTTTAGAATTGTGTCACTGGCAACATTTTGACAGAAATAGATATTTTGGAAAATATACAAGTCGTAATTTTTTTTTTTTTTTCGAAACCTGTAAATGTTGGCAGGCATATCAAAGAACTTAAAGCTGTTTCAGACATAGAATATGGTACCAAAAATAAGGTGAAAAAAGTATTAAAAAAATGAAAATTCTCATGTATATACATATTTAAAAGTTATACACTGATTCTTTGGAAAATGCCAAAGCAATCATTTTTCTTCAGTGGTTTAGTTTTTTTTTTTTACCAAACAAAAATTCTTTAACGTGATTTTGTAAAGCCTACAAAAATACATCATGAATCATAATGTTTATATATCATTATGTATGCAAAATAGAGTGTCCGGTTAAAAGTAGTTCAAGGAATAGTACTCAAACCATGAATATCTAGGAGCAGAATGCGAAAAATATTTCGAAAATTTACTTTTAGATTAGAAAATTTACTTTAGAAAATGTACTTTTAGATTCTGACACGCTAAAAATTGTATGTTTTATCAAAAACAAATATTTCACTTTTTGTCCAAAAAGAGCTCGAAAATTTTAGTTATATACAGCTAATTATGTGAAGAATATTTATAAAATTTTTTTTGAATCGTTTAGGTCAAAAATCTTTGTTTTATTTTCTATATTAGTCGGATCAGTAGTATAAACCAATTCGAAAAAAACTCCCATATTGGGACAGCCTAATATATAAGAAAACATTTATTATAAGTTTGTAATGCTATTTGTTTTTTTTTTTCTTTCTTGGTAATTTTTTGTTGGTTTGACGTTTGCCAGTTTTTGGCATTAAATGGAGCATGACAGATGGTTAAAAAAATTTTTCTTTACCATAAGATATTTTTAATATATTTATGTAACGTGTTGGAAGGTATGTATGTATGTATTCAAACAAAATCATTTAGGTTATTTTACCCACAGATGAAGACTGATGTTGATGAGAAAATGTCATCATTGTTAAACTTATTGAATGTTAATGAGCATTAAAATCATATAAAAACTAAGCAAAAATTTTCTTTTCTCCTTGAAACAGATTGTTTCATACGAAATTTATTATATTTAACAACACAAAATGAACATTACAAAATGAATATTGCCAAAATTGTATAAAAATGCTTACATATGCGTAAAACTGATGTGGTAATAAATAATAGAAAGCCTGATTGATATTGATTCAACAACAGTACCTGTTTCATGTTTTAAGATTTAATGCAATGAATAATAATGAGACCGATATAAGTAAATAAAAATTATATAAATTAATGAACCTTCTATGTAAATGTAATATAATATTTGAGATTAGAATATTAAATTTAGCAAAGGGATTTTGACGCCGTAGGTTGGTTATTTAATAAAAAATATCAGAGTCTTTAACACAGTGTTACTAGTGTGTCCTTTTCGATTAACCGATTTCCCGATTAGTCACCATTTTTACTGTCAATGTCAAAACAAATAATTTAGAACTCAAATAACACTGTAAGTTATTGATTTTATACTTCTAAAATGACCCAGTGTATGTAGCAGGTGCGCTTGAGAAGATCCATAAATACTGTTACGATTTTACCCTTTATAAAATCGTTGATTTATTTACCTTTTAAATAAATCGAGTTCTTTCTATATTGCAAATAATAAACAATGTTTGAAATTATTTATAGCTCTATTTATTTATAACAGGCATTAAAAATTACAGAAAAACACTTTAATATCACACTTTATTTACACGGTGTAGATATACTGAACGCTAGCCACACTTTAGTTCTTGACACTCAGCGTTTTATTTATAAATTGAACTTGCTGGCATTTTTATATATGCGGGTTAAAATAACTAGAATATGGCAGCACCGTCTGGAAGCTACATACTGGCAACTTTGAGAATGTTCTTTTACAGTTAGACATAAGAAGCATTAGTTATGGTGAAGGGCTGCCATTTAATTGTTTTGTATTTCAAGGCTAACATATGGGGTTTTGTGTTTCTATCAGTAAACGGAATTTCCGTAAAAATACATTCCCAAAATGTATAGGTTTTGATATATTTTTTTTTTTTTTTGAGATTTCATCGAACAATAAAAATTAAATAAATCATTTTCCTTCGATTTTTAATTTCCCATCTAAAAATCGAAATATATATGAGCATACATGGGCCTGTATATGATCATACATGGGCATACATGGTCATATACGTCCATACATTGTTGAATATATGACCATACATGATCTCATATATGATAATATATCTTCGGATCCGAAATTTGAGGGTATATGGACGTATATGATCATATACGAGCATACATTAATAATATATGAGCATGTATGATAATATATGCACATATATCACCATATACCCTCAAATTTCGGATCCGAAGATATATGATCATATATGAGATCATGTATGGTCATATATGAGATCATGTATGGACGTATATGACCACGTATGCCCATGTATGATCATATACAGGCCCATGTATGATCATGTATGCTCATATATATTTTGATTTTTAGATGGGTTTTGAACAAACTTAGATAGAGAGAAAGTTATACTTTGCATATATGTACCAATGTACATTCAAGTGCTTCAAAAATAAAAATTTCCATTTCGATTAAGCGAATTTGGAAGGAGATAACTTTCCCGAACAAAATTCGAAATATATATAAACACATATACACATGTGTGCATAGGCATATATATGTTCATTCTTGGCCACACTTCTGCAATCAATAAACATTCAACTTAATATTCGGAAATGTGGAAGCCCCAAACTATGTTAGCTACTAAAATCCTAAATTGAATTTCATATAAAAGTTTTTTCAAACGTAATCTTAATTTCATAATATATAACGATAAAATTTTGCAAAAATTGGAATAAGATTTCTTCATCTAAAACTTATCAAACGGTGCAGGGTACCTTAGTGCACATTTCAAATGCAGGATCTTGTCACCATTGGTTTGGATAACTGCACATTACATGGGTGTTTACAAATTGTTAAAACCCTACCTCAATTTCCCTAAAAATTTTCAACTCAACTGAGAACTACCGTAGGGATATGTTATACATTTTGCGTTGAATTAATTATACCCTTCACCACCGTAAGTTTGTCATTCCGTTTGTAATTTCCACAAAATTTATCTTAGACCATATAAAGTATATATATTCTGGGTCCTTATGTAGAGCGAAGTTGATTTAACGATGTCCGTCTGTATGTTGAAATGGGGTTTCCGAAGACCCCAGACATGATGAGAACTTGATTTTTATATATTTCTGTTACATGTGATCCATTTCTGTTTGCTATTGAAAATCAGCCAGATCGCTGGATAAATGGCTGATATATTAGCAAAAAAACCCCGAATACTTTTGTTTTTATATGTATGTTGAATATTACGCATAACAAAAACATTTATTTGTTAAAATTCTTTTGTTTCATCTCTTCACCTTTTATACACAAACAACAAACCAATACAGGGATTTGTCATTTAAATAAAAACCAAACAAATCTCTAATGAACGCAAACATTTTATATACCTCTATTAACGATATTTTTTTATGAGCTTCAATGGTTCTGTTGTCCAAACGCTATGTCACAAATACTTTTTTTCTCTTAGGAGCGGTTCGATACCTACCCCCGTCAATTCAACTTTTTTTTTGTACAATTTTTTTTTTTACATTTTCTTAAGACTTTTTTTTGTATATTTTTTATTTTTTTTAACATTAAATAATTAATTTAAATAAAATTTTAAATTAGTAACTAAATAATCCATAAATAGGCTTAAAACATCAAAAGGTTTATAAAAACTCTCTGATACAAACGGTTTTATTTCTATTTTTTGCTCCGATTTAAAAGAATTTATAAAAAGATTTTTAAACCATTTTATTTATCATATATTAAGAAAATTTTATACATAATTCCCCTTTGAGTGCAACCATTTTAGATCATACCTTATAATAATTTATAAAAAAAAAATTATAAACTATTTTCCTTCAAATTTTTAAAACGCTTTTGTAGAAATAAAACACATGCAGTTCTAGTGATTTCTTTTAACGATTTGTAAAAATATATTTTTTTGGTCGAAAATAGTTTTTTTAAACCTTTTTTCACAAACAACAACCACATACAAAGATTTACATAAAAACCAAATAAATTAGTTACGAACGAAAACTGTTTATTTACTTCTATTAACGATGATTGCGTATGTGCTTCAATAGCTCAGTGGTCTAAGCGCTTTGTCATAAATAGTTTTTTCTATTCAACTTTTTTTGTACAATTTTTTTTTTACATTTTATTAAGATTTTTTTATTTGTTTTTTTCTTATTTTTTTTAACATAACAGTTCAGCACAGTTGACTTAACGATTTTGGTCAGTTTTTCTGTACATTTGGAGAACGGAAAGAGGAAAAGTTTCAAAATAAGGTACGAGCATCTTGGTTACCAATACACAAAATCTGAACAAATGTGAGCGGGATCTGTGAATTGGGCGTAGCACAAAATAGATTACTTTATATCTTAAGAATGGTAAGACCGAATAGATCAAAATATTTATAAAAACTAAAATTTTAGAGCTGTAATATGACCTATGGATACGTCTTATATAGCAAAAGATCGAAAATCTTAAGTATAACATATTTGCTAAAAAACTCGGAAATATCGGTTCAGATACAAAAAAGTTATGCCCAAAACATAAATTTTTTTTAAATACCTATTTTCTGGAACCATAAATCTTCACGAGTCCAAGTTTTATCACCAAACTAAATGGTTAATTTTCTCTTAAAGGCGTCCGTATATAAATCTATCCATTCCATATATGTCCACATATAAACTTCAGTTTTTTCCCAACCATGGTGAAGATTCGGCGAATTTAGCCGCTCTTACTTGCTTTTATTTAACATTCTATATTTAATAACGTTGAAGTTATTAAAAATATAAGAACCGCCAGTTTTGGCTAAAAATCATTATGAAAGACGAGGCACATTTTGACTTGGTTGTCTTTGTTGAGATGATCATATATAATGGCTGAGCCTTATCTACCAGTGCTAAGCCGGTTCTGAAAGTGTTCTATTAAAGTTGTTTTGTATATGGATGTTAATAATTATTTACATAGTTTTATACTCATATAAACCTTATATTGTTAACTAACCATATTTTATATTAACCCAACTTTATGCGACTCTACCTGCCTTCACATACCATCATTTAGGAGACTTTTTTTTTGCCTACTTACGTAGGTGATAAATTAAAATATACCAAGTGAACACATTTCTAAGCGTTCCGAAGTTGTGACTTTTGAAAGGCTGGAAAATAAGATAATTTTCGCATGCTTGAAACGTTCTTACTAGCCCTTTGGCGAATGTTAAAAAAAATGCAACATTCATAAATAAATGAAAAATTAATCAAAAGTGACTTATGAGTGGCTTGGAAAATTCTTAAAGGTTCTTAGTTTTTTTTCAAAGTAAAACACCTTTACATTAATGGCTATGATATTAGAAGGTTTCAGATCTGATTGTATACTGGGTATTCTTGAAATAAAAAAAACACCCTAATGACATATTTATTCATAATTTTTATAAACGTCTTAATTTTTCCGTAATTGCTTTTATGCAGTAATAAACTTGTAATGTCTATTGATAAGTGGCCCAGTTTATTTGGTTATAAATTATGTTATTACTTTTTTGTGGTAATTTTGTTTTCGTTTTCTTTTATTCTAATAAAACCATAATTTTTTTATTTATTTATTATTTTTTTTTTTTTTGTTACAAGGTTATTTTTTTTAATGCGAAAGTGAATTTGTTTTCTTTTTTCTACACCAATGGCGCCATTAGTGAAATTTATTTAAAGTAGGTAAATATAAAAAAAACCCCTCAATGATAAAAAGAAAAGCAAAAGAAAAAATATTTGAGAAAAAATTTGTTTTATTTTTAAGCAGACTTTAAGGCACCAGACGTTAAATTGTTATGAAAGTAAACACGAGGTCAGGCAAATGAGTGCAAATGTAAAAACATATTTTCTTTTTTTGTTTAGAAAATGTTTTTTTTTATGATTTTTATTTTAATCAAGTATATATAGGGTGATCCATTTCGAGATACTTTTTTCAATAGCCTTTTTTTGACAGATCACGTGTGTGTCCTGTCATGCTCTCATGTTATTTTTGTTTAGTATTGTTTGGCATTTCATAATGGAAAGACTTACACCTAAACAACGTTTACAAATCGTTCAACTTTATTACGAAAATTCACGTTCTGTGAGGAATGTGTTTCGTGCACTTCGCTCAACTTATGGTCAACATAATCGGCCTACTTAGCGTACTATTCGCAACACCAGCATTCATTATTGGATAATATTCGACCGAATAGACCACGTCCAGCACGCTGTGAAGAAAATATAGCGGTCGTAGCTGAGAGTGTACACGAAGGCCGTGGAGAGTCGATTCGGCGCTATCGTGCCATGATAACCGATATTTGATGCTTGAAATTAAAGCTCGTTATTATGGCGACATTTGGTTTCAACAAGACGGCGCCACTTCCCACACATCGCATCAATCAATGGATGTATTGAGAGAACACTTCGGTGAGCACATAATTTCAAGTTTTGGGCCGGTCGATTGGCCACCAAGATCGTGTGATATCACACCGTTAGACTTTTTTCTGTGGGGATATGTAAAGTCTAAAGTTTATGCGGACAAACCCGTTTCGATTTAGGCCTTGGAGGAAAGTATCATGCGTGTCATTCGCCACTTACCAGTCGAAATGCTCGAACGAATCATCGAAAATTGAACTCAACGGATGGACCATCTGCGACGTAGCAACTGCCAACATTTGATAGACATAATCTTCAAAAAATAAATGCCAAAGAATGTTCTTTCAAATGATAATAAACATTCCCCATTAAATTTGAATTTTATGTGTTTTTTTCTTTAAAAAAGTAGGGAACCTCGAAATGGATCACCCTTACATATACGTATATAATCAATAATCGGGCTTGTAATACAATGTCCTGTTAAAATTTAACTAAGAGTTAAATTCAAATTTTACATGGTGAATTTTCCAGTTAAAGTTATACTTTAATTTTTCAAGCTTTAAAATTAAATACTATTAATAATCCATGCTTAAAAATACGGAAAAACCTTAAAATAAAGAAATCTATTGTAAAATAAAGGAAAGATTGTTAATTATACAAAAATTTTCGTTGGTTTTCAATTATTTTGTGTATTTTGTATTGAATATGCAAATCATAAATCGAATGAGTAAGAAATTGAGTGGATTCATAATGACTGAATTCAATAATAAATTAATTGAATTTCCTATCAGTGAATTCGATCGAATGAATTCCAAAGTGGACTCAAGTCCGTTTGAAGTATAAATTAACTGAAAATATTACTTAAAATAAATGAAAAAATTAACTTAAAACTCAGTTTATTAACTTTTTAAATGTTAAAAAATTAACTTCTAATATTCGTTAAAAAATAAATGATTTTTCAGTTATTTTAACTGTTAACAAACTAACCACAAATTCGTATAAATAAATGATCTATTCCTTATTTATTTCTTTAGTTAACTACAAAATCCCTAAAAAGTAATAAATTTTTCTTTTAATTGGTTTTTTAACTGTCATAAAACTTAACTACAAACTCCGTAAAAACGAATTTTAATTTATTTTTATTATCAGACAATTAACTATAAAAAAATAGAACATTTAAAAAAAAATCATTTTAAATTAAATTTTTAAATGTAACAGAAACCCCGTGTTTGTATAAAATTCACGAGGACGTTCCAAAATGAGCCGATCTAACAAATAAATTTAACAAATTTGCACAAATTTGTACTTATTTCTCATTTTAATTACTTTTAGCTCGATAAACTTTTCCCAGAGACATTCAATAGCTTTGAGACCCTGTTTATAATAAGAACCCATTAAAATAACCATCAACAGCAAATCGTTTACCACCGAGCCATTTTTTCAGATTTCGAAACAGAAAATAATTCGAGGAATCTAAACTGGGCGAATAAGTTGCGCGATTAAGCAATTCAAACTATAATTCATTGATTTTAGCCAATTTTTTCAATATTTACAAATTCACTTTTGATGACTCCACTTTTCACCAAAGTAATTTTTTTCAGGTCAAATTTTTCTTTAAATAAACATATAAAGCAGTTGAAAAATATATATTTTTTTAACTATTTAATCATTTAAAAACCAATATACAGATAACTTTAAAAATTAACTATACTCAGTTACTGTCAAAATATTTTGAGTGTATGAAATCCCATTGACTACAAAATAATGCATACATTTTAAAAGTAAATTTAAGTCAAATTTTAAGGGAATTAATTCAAAATGGAGTTCATTCTTTTAAGCTATGATTTCAACGTTTTCTGCTATTTTTAAATTAAACAGTGATATTTTATTTATGATCTTTCTTTTCTTTAATGATACTGATGATTTATGTTTATTTGTTGGTTGTTTGGTTATTATGGGCTTTTGCCTCTTCTCAGTCGACCCTCTTTAAAAGAAGCTTACGTTAACAATGACATGCTTACAAAAGAAAACAGCAAAACAACAATTCTTTTTATAGAGTTACTTTTAACAATCTATTTTTGCCAAGTAATGCTTGTTGTTATAGAAAATTATGAATGTTTTTTCCAGCTTATTTTGTGTTATTAGAAAACCAATACATTACAAAATCCTCAAATTTATTACCCTAATAAGGTAAGTGATATACAGCAGTAACCAGTTGAGAGGCAAAAGAAAAAATACAAAAAGGAAAGATAACTAAATTTAATTAGGTTTTTAGAATGAAAACAAGCAAATTATTTGGTTTTCATTTTTCAAATAATGTTATTATAATAAAGCATAAATAATACAATAAATATTGTTAGTCATAAAGGTAATTTAATATTATATAACGCCTAAAAGTATGCTTTAATATAAAACATAATTATATCACTGAACGTATACATCACCAAATGTTTAGTTTTATATATCTTTTTTATATAAATGAATAATTATTGTTAAAGTTTTTTTGTATAGCATGAGTTTTTTTCTATAGTTCTTTATTTCACAGTTTTTATGCCAAAGTCATTTAAGTTCATTTTCATATATGAATGAGTTCAGAACATGCATTAACAATGCAAATATTATGATGACACATGCATATGAGTACAAGTATTGTTGCGTGCTTTTATGGATGCATAGGTTAGTTAGTATGTCTCTCTTTATATGTACATGCATGCGTGCTTTGGAAAATTATGGTTTGTTTATGCATTGTGCAAAATTGCTGACAAACACTAAAAAATATATTATGTATATGGAAAATGGAAAGTGCATGGCACCAAGGGTTTTTAATTTACTGTTAATTTGGTAAATATGTAAGTGCAATTATAAATTATTACCTGACATGGTTTAAACACAAAAAAAAATTTATTTAAATACATGACAAAAGACTTAAATTTTATAAAGAATAAACATTTTTAAAGGGCGCATTAAAATCTGTATAACCCAGTGACAAGTAAAAATCCAAAGAACAGGTTGCAGAACACCTTATATCGCATTAACATAGATTCTAATTTATGTTCTACAACCGGTCCTTTTTGCATGGATTTTGACCTAATAGCAATAGGTTCTTTTAATCCAAACTAGAACAGATTGCTTTAGAACCAGTTCTGGAACTAGTTATAAATGTGGTTCTAGAACAGTGAAGCTTTACATTTTGCTCGAGAGTTGAGCATAATTCTGTAAAAAGTAGAAAGGGCGCTAGTGGAAAGGGTGCCAGCACAGAACTTAACTTTAATTTAAGTAACAGGGGTAACGCGATAAGCTGAAGGCGTACAATAAAGCAGACGAGGCGTTTGCGAAACAGAACTCATGGGTGAAGCTCTGCGATTTAATTGGCAATACTTTCGACACAGCCAGGCTTAGTAAAGTGCTCGCAAACTGTCACTCAAATCCCACTTACGTAAAGAGGGAGGATGGATCCTGGTCGGAATGGTTAACCGTGACAGTTTATGTCTTACTGAATACTCACTTCACCTTGGTGCACTTGCAAAATGATCAGTCCGGCGAGTATTACCTGGACAATTGAAAGTTCTCTACATATAAATGACAGTTTTGTATGACATTTTTCCTGTATTGTTACATAGTGCTCAGAATCTGATCACTCCTTAGCTGCCTTTAATTTTTAAACTTTGTTTTTCTCTCTCTTTCAACCTGTCATCTGCAGAAAGTTAAATTTAGTGTCTATTCCTAAGGTTGGGAAAAGGGGATATAATCGTCTTTTCTGTTAAAGACACTGATAAGATTTATTGAGCAATTGCCACAGCTCAACATAGGCTGGGCTTCACGAGGTTGTGGAGGAGGTGAGAAGAGTTTTGGAATATGGACAATTCAAATCGGAAGATTTTCTAGATATAAAACGGATGCAATCAAAAATAAACTTTTGTATCTGGGTATTAAGACTTTTGTGAGCGGCTGGATAAAGGTTATGTTGGACTCTCTAATTGCCAATGCTTGTCTGGAAATAGCAGAAGGTCAAAACAAATTTGGAGAGTAACACCCCAACGTGGGCTGATCTGAGGATTCTGTTTATTAACTGAGTCCTCGTAAAGCTGGAAAATTAGGGTGTTAAAGTTGCAGAGATATTTTTAGATGTGATTAATGACATCATGATCAGCGTTCTCCAAACTCTCAGTAACTGGCCTACTGGCTGTGGTTTGGGAGCGAACCCGAGTTAAACATAAATAGGGACTTACACCGGTAGGGCCAAATCGAGCTTTGAATTACTGCGACTTCAAGGCTATGAACTCACATTCCCGAATATGTAAAATATCTCATCTTAGACTCGAAAGTAATGTGGAATTTGAATACCGAACACAGGGTTAGGAACACAACGGTTGCTTTCCATTCCTGCAGGAGGATGTTTGTTACATGATACTCACGTCTCTACTAAGTGGTGGACGCAGCTCAGACTACAATCTAACTACTAAACTCTGACACCTTTTGGGCTGAAATTTCCTTTTACAGTGGAATGGGCTGGATTTCAAAATAGCTGGATTTGACAACCGTCGGCTCAAAGATGAGTTGCGGGGTAATTTCTTAGGTCTTCTCTGGTGATTATGACATACAAGACTCCTTCGAGTTACCAGGTCATATTAGTGTCTTCCAGGCAGTTATTCTCACAGGAAAGCTTACGGCTAGTGCTCGGAGAACCTTGAGTATTTTTGTCGATAGCCGTCTGTGTAAACAAGAACTGTCTATGATTACATTGGTATGGGTTCTCGGTGACAGGGACTTTTACGCTAATGAGCGGGCAGACGAATTAGCAAGGGCAACGTCTTCCCAAAATGTCTGCATATCGATGTCAGTCGCTAGACCGCTGGGAACCATTAAGGGTGGGATTTTCGAGTTCCACCTTCGAAAGGTAGGGGGAGATGGCCTTCTTTCTCTTACTTCTCAGCAGGAGTAGGAGTTATGCTTCGAGACTGACGACCGTGCTGACTGTCTGATAGGCAGACACGGTAATAGACTCAGGTAGGTGACTCATGTATAATGCCGTGGCTGTAACATTCCGGGTGAGTTGTAGACGTTAGGTTGTGTCCTCTGTGTTAACCAGAACTGCAGGCCAGTGGACATAGAACATTGGGTCATATTTTAGCAATCTTTCAGGTTTGGTCTTGTTCTTCGTACATCAGCACCCTATGGTTCAAAACATATATCAGCTCCTTATGGGTTAAAACAGAGTCGCTTTTTGTCTCTGCTTGAATGCTTAAGAGGCCGTGAGCTGTCACATTTCCCATAAGATTACAAAGTGCTTTGTATCAATAGATGATAAATGTAGCTTTCAAATAACACTTGAAGCATATTATACACTGAAAATATTTTTACAGTAACTCACTGTAGTTTATGTAAAAACTTATCTGTACATTTGTTTTTAAATAATTAAAAAGTTAAAATAAAAAAAAATATATTAATATATTAATTTGTTTCCAAACACTCAATATAAAATAGACAACCAGCACAGCATTAACCCAACTATAGAGAGTTGTGTAGCGAGAACACTAAGTATTCTATCCTGCTGGATTTTTTTTCAAATGAAAATTTTCATGTTTCTTTACAATAAAAAAATATTTTAAACCTTTGTTGACATCTATTTAAAAAATAAATTAAATCATTTAAAATAATTTGCTGAAAATAAATTGTTCTTATTTTTTTTTTTATAAAAAATTGGCTGTTAGTTGAAAGAAAATATCATTTGTTTGTACGGACTTGTGTTTAAATTTCTAGCTGGTAAAATAAATGAAAAAATAATTATTTATGAATATTGTAAGTCAAATAAAAATAAAAGAAAAGTTCTTTAAATAATTTTTTATATATATTAATTACATTTTCAATTAATTTAAGCTGCAGTTTTTTTTAATTATATAATCAATTTATGAAAACTTCGTAGATCCTTAAATCTTGCTTTATGAAACACAATCGTTTACAATCTGTAAAAAATATGTAAATTTCGTTATAATTTTTAAATTCCGCAGTGCAAATATAGGGTCCGCCAAATAACTTTTTTTTTGAAAATGCTATAAAAAAAACTACTGAATATTTTCTCAAATTTCTTTTTTTATTTGAAAGTACAATCCTTCCGGTTAATAATGGAAAATAATTTCATTCAAATGGCTGCCTCGTCTGGCCGTTACAGTCAATGGCGATCGTTAACGGGCCATGTTGAACGAAGTTTTGTTCACAAAAATTGAAGAGGAGGATATTGGCAACAGTTGGTTTCAACAGGACGGCGCTACGTGCCACACAGCCGAAGCTACACTCGATGTTTTGCGCCCTATTTTTGAAGATCGCATTATCAGCCGCAGAGCTGATGTCATTTGGCCACCTCGGAGCTGCGATTTGACACCGTTAGACTATTATTTGTGGGGTGCCATCAAAGATAAGTGTTACGCCGACAAGCCAGAGACAATTGACGCTTTAAAGCACAATATTCGTGAAGCTATTGGTGAAATACAGCTGCACACAATCGATAATGTGGTTAAAAATTGGACCGATCATGTAGGCTACTGCATGGCCAGCCGAGGCAGCCGTTTGAATGAATTTTTTCCATTATTAACCGGAAGGATTGTACTTTAAAAAAAAAAGTTATTTGGTTATAATATTATCAGGAAAAAACAAAACCGTTTAACTGTACATAATTAATTTATTTTACAGACTATATAGAAATTAAATCGTTTGAAATTTTCTCATAAAATAAAAATACTAACATATATATTACTTTGAGTTAAAGGTTATAGAAATAAACCCACAGGCATTTAACCATATAAAAATAAAACCTCAACTAGAGCTTTTTAAATATTCATCTTTTCTATAAAAATAATTTTTTTTTTATTTTTACTTCATACACACAAAAGATTATTAGCACAGAAATCGCCGTAGGATAAAAATCAGACAATTGCATTGCACACTAAAACAAGCCAACAAAAGAGAGTGATAATAATACAAAAGCTGTCATAAAAATAAAAATAACGCTGAAATTTAACATCATTAGAGGAGACAACAAAAGAGCTGCGGTATTTTTACTGCTTTAAAGGCATACGCGATTTAATTATATTTGTTTATCATCTTTTCTATTCTTTTATTATTATTATTTTTTTTTTTAATTTTATTTCTTTGAAAATTACCCTAAACAAATTTTATTTTTTATTTTTTATTTTGGTTATCTTTAGAGATAGAGATAGTATTAATATACCTAAGATAAAGCAATAAAAATTTAAATGCAAATTAAAATTAAAAGAAAAAGAAACCCCCAGATTTAAACATCATTAACCAGGGTAACAAATGTTTTTAGCAAAATGTAATAAAAAAAGTCATTGTTATATTTTTAATGCTTTTTGACAGCTGTTTATATACACAAAGAGAATTTTATTTGCAATTTTTAATGAAATTTGTCAGTTAGCTAATAAAGTTTTTTTTACAAACTAAATAAAATTTTTTTAATAAATAAAAAATTAAAAAAAGAAAATCTATAAATATATATTTTTTTTTAATTCTGAAAAAAAAATTTAAAAATTCAAGCATATTTCCGAAGGAATTTATATCCGACTGGGTTATATGAACAACGTGAAAAGAAACAAAACTTCCATCGGTTGGGATATGATTTTTTTAAATTTTGTTTGGGATGCATAATCCTCATGGTAGTAAAAGGTTTAAGATAAAGAACAATTTTTAAAGTGAAAAATTATTATATTTTGTAATCATGGAGAATACATAGAACCAGTTATTAGACACTAACCGAATGGATGGTATATTCTGGACAATTGCGACCTTTAACAAAATTATTCATGCCTCTCAAAGTGTTAATTGTATTAACTCTCAACTTTTAAAGATAAAAGTTATGAAGTATGCCTTAAGTTTTTACTGAAAGGAAAAAATGCCTTTCAAAAATTATATAAAATAGTAGAAAAACATATGAACATTTCAGTGGAGGAGTTCTAGCGAAACTTTATTTAATAGTATGTAAATATTTGTTAATAATATGTAGATATATCTCTAAGTGTGGAAGCCTATTAATTTTTCTTTATTTTTTTATTACTATTAGCAAAAAAAAACAAAAAAATTTTTCGCGAATAATTTGGTTGTCTCAATTAAATGTATTTCATTAAGCCGCAACGGCTTAAATAAAAATATTGCTGGATGCACCTGAACCATGCAGTTGACAAACAATTCATTAGTCTGACTTAATTTATTTCCTCAGTGTATTTTGTTGATTTAGGCTTATGTTATAATGAATTTTAGTAAGCTAAATAATTAGATATAAAATAACGTTTAAATTAAAATAATTATTACATACTTTGATGCTGAAACATTATAACATTTTAATTGCTTTGCTAAAGTTTTGCATAATTTACAATTTGAAGCTTAAAATCTTTTTTTTGTAATTTTAAATTAATTCAATTCGTTTGCATACTTATAGGATTTATAAATAATTGCATATAAAATAATTTACAAAAATATTTTTGCATACTTATTGGCTTTAAATTTGGTTGCATATTTTAAAGCAGTAAGCAATTATAACAGATTTTTTTTTTTTGCTAAAAATCTCTTGTGTAATAAGCTTGAATACAATTAATTTAATTATATTTATTATTCTTGTATATATTGCCACATTGTTACTAATTTAATAATGTTAGCCTAGCTATAAATATTTCATGATTAATTTCTTTATTTATTGTTTAAAAATAAACAGACATACAAATGTTTTAATGCTATCAATGGCACATACATATATATATATAATAAATAACTATTATTTTGCATGTTATATGTATGTGTTCAAATCAAAATCTTTCTTTCATATTTGATATGTGGTTTATTTGTATTATTTATCTATGTATGTATTTACTTATTGGATTGGTATGATTATTTTGATATTCTTTTTACCAAAAATAAAATGACCAATTTGATTTATGATTGGCTATGATTGCTCACGGCCAAATACACGTAACAGCAGTCCTAATACAGGGGTTACAACAATTTAAGTTAAAATGAACGTGTATATTTACTTAAATCATAAAACAAGCAAATATAACCAAAAGAAGTAAATATATAAATATGTGGGTTCATTTAATACTATTTTATTATTTATTTTTGTTACTAAAGATGTGCAAATATTTTATATAAATAAATATTTGATGAAATGTTTTTGAAATCCTTATACATAATTTATGAAATTATAGCAAAATGCAATTAAATTGGGAAATATTTGATTATTTAATATTAAATATATTTAAAGAATGAGCGCCCGGGTAGGCTAGTTGGTAGCATGCTAGCTTATCAGTACGGTGGTCGTGGGTTCAATTCCCACCAGAGGCTCTGGTCTGTTTTTGCTATAACGAGCCGATAGCCTTTATTGCTTGTGCTCTGTTAGGGTATTAGGATATAATTTGTAATTATATCATTAATATAAATAAAAATAAATAAATATTTAAAGAAACTAATTTTTGTAAATTACTAAATTTTTTTAACGTAATTTTTTTTAAAATGCTTAAAAATATTTCAATAAATAAAATCATGGCAAAACACAATAATACTTGGTTATTTTTCTCACAAGCACCAGTTGTATTCACCAGTACATGGTACACCTAAGCGTGTACTTAATTTTAATTAGTTCACTAATATAACTCATACGTACTGGTGATCTTTCATATGTTGAAAAATATTGATACGCATAATTCCTGTGAGTGAAGAGGAATACAAATCGAAAAATTAAGAATTTTAGAGGGGAAGGCAGTTGAAGGTGATGAAGAAAATTTGTGAAAAATAACATATTTGCGCAGTAATAAACTTTCAAATACAGCAAAATATGTGCTATTTGCAATATTTATTTTAAAATTTCTTAAAACTAAAGTAGTTTTTATGTATTCTTGATGTGTTATTTTGGTAAATGGATGCTATTAATAGGATTTTAGATTATATAATCATATTCCGCCCCGGTAGGCTAGTTGGTAGCGTGCTAGCTTATCAGTGCGGGGGTCGTGGGTTCGATTCCCACCAGAGGCTCTGGTCTTTTTTCGCTACAACGAGCTGAAGGCCTTCGTTGTTAGTGCTCGGTTAGGGTATTAAAATATAATTTGTAATTATATGTTTAATAAAATAAATAAATAAATAATCATATTCTTTTTTATAAAATTTTTTTTATTGCAAAGGAACATGCAAATTTTTATTAGTAAATTATAGAGAATAAAAATTTAAAATATTCCACAGAGCCAGCAGGATAGAATGCTTCGTATTTTCGGTTGCCGCAACACAACCCTCTTCAGTATCCACGCCCTTGTTGGGTCATTGCTTTGATGATTGTCTATTTTATATTGATTGTTTGGAAACAAATTAACAAACCCAAAAGCAACACAATTATTAATTTATATTTATAGCAACGAAATTTAATAATTTATATTTATCCTCAATTTTTTTTTAAGTTTCTGTTATAAACTTAGAACTCTGATATGACCTTTAGGAGAGCCTACTTAGGTCTCAGGTTTTGAAGTTTTATGCACCTGTATTATAATTGTAAGGAAGATTTTTTTTTCTAAATAAAATTTTTCATTTACAACCAAAAATAAAAAAATGTTGGTAAGAAAAATGCGGATGTAAAGGGCCAAAGGTCTCCCCTAACAGATTGGTATTCAGCATTTTCAAGACCTTTAGGAGAGCATACTTAGGTCTCAGATTCAGAAGTTTTATGGACCTGTATTATAATTGCAAGGAAGATTTTTTCTTTCTAAATAAAATTTTCCATTTACAAACAAGAAGAAATATTTTGGTAAGAAAAATGGGGATAATGTGAAAAGGGGGTCTAAAGGGTGAAAAGTCTCCCCTTAACGGCCTGCCAAAACTGCTAGAGCTAGAAGGTTGAAATTTGCTATGAAGGTTTCTACTCCAGTATAGACATCTGATGGGATTATTGGAATAGTCTACTGGGGTTCCACCTCCGGTATAGACATCCACCCAGATAGGGTGGGGCTAAAATGAAGAAACTCCTCCCCCGTGACGTCTTGCCTTAACCGCTGGATGTGAGAAGTTGAAATTTGGTATGTATATTTTTAAACATTTCTACGGAGAGGGCAAAAAGTGAAAAAGTTTGCCCAAACCGCTGGAGCAAGGAAGTTGAAATTTGGTATTAGGGTGCCCCATCTCCAGTGTGGACATCAATTGGGACGGAATTTTTGTAAAATCTTACAGAAAGTGAGAAAAAGGGTAAAACCGCTAGAGCTAGGAAGTTGGAATCTTGTACATGGGTTGCTCCTCCGGCGTAGACTTACCCCAGACAGGATTTTTTTGAAAGTTTCTACGAAAAGGGTTAAAAAAGCTAAAAGCCTCTCTTTTGACGGTCTGTCCAAATTCCATTGACTAGAAAACTGAATACTGAAGAATGGACTATTTCCGCGATAAGGTACATTTTTAAATTATCACTATGCACTTTGTCAAAAAGGAGTTTACAGCCGTCTGCTCAAACCGCTAGAAATGGGATGTAAAAAATTTTGTATGGAACTTCCTTCTGCGCCATAGCATCTGATCGGCGAAGGATAAAAAGGGAAAAGTCGGCCCTTTAGCAGCCTGCCTAAACCCTTTCGCTTAGAAACCTGGAGTTTCTATGCTTATAACCTATTGTCAAAAGTGTTTGGGTAAATAATGATCGCCAAGTAAAAAGGTGAATATTCCTTTAGATCGCCATGTAAGAAGGGTTTCTCTGTTTAATGAAAATTATAAGCGATGTAGTTCTTTTAAAGTTTCGATTGTTTAAACTTGTTTTCTTTCAATTTCTTCCTGATTTTATAGCTAACATGAAAATCTAACTTAACCTAGAATTAAAATCAGAATAAAAAATACATTTGTATTTTAAACCTAATCATATGTATTTGTATCAATATCCCATAAATTTCAGTAAGCCTAAATATTTAAATATTTTTAGCATTGAGTGCAACTCAAATATCCAAAGTCTTTTTCTAAAGTAGAACTTTGTTTTAATTTCAAACGAAATCCAAGACATTTGCCCTATATAATCTTTACATGTTATAATACTTTAACATATGTAGAGCAATGAACTCTGTTCTCCTCTTTCTGAAGTGTTTATTCAAACAAAAATAATTACTGACCTAGGATATTCATACAGTTATGCTTTGGTATCATTTGTTTTTTTATATTTATGTTTTATTATTACTTTACTAATATTACATACAAACACAATGCAACAAAAAGGTATACAGCTATGCATGACAAATTACTGTTTGTTTACATACGTACACTCACCAAAAAAAAGTCTGTAATGGCAACTGAAAATTTTGCTATTATTACGGGAAATTTTTCTAATTTGAGCCCAGCGGTATTACAATGAAATTTGTAGAAAAAATTAGCTGCCGCTACTACATTTTAGTAAACTTTTTGTAAAGTGGAATTTAAAATTTTTTTTGCTTAAATCAGCAGAAAAAATTTTACTTAATATTATTAATATTAGTACAAAAATTTAAATTAATTTATTTGTCGAGCATCAACATTTTTTTATTTTATTTATTTTTTTCAAAATATATTTTAGACAAAATAAAAAAAAATCAAAGACTTAAAAATTGTAAAAATATAAACGAATTTATCATTTTGTTTAAATGAGGTAATTTCCGTTTTGAAAAATATTTTAGTCAATCTTTTTTTTACTTTAAATGTCAAATTTCAATTGTTTTAAGGGCTGATTTTTAACTAAATAAAACTTTTTAGTTCTATTCTAAGTGAATGTCCTATTTTTAGACATGAGTTGGTATCTTCAATTTCGACCCCCTTTTTTAGTCTACACTCACAATATTATTTCGTTGAAAACAACTTAAAATATATATTAAATTAATCAAAAATACAATCAAAAAGAAGACTACTGATTTACCATTATATTAAACCCATTTTGTTGTTTATTTTCAATCATTGTTTAATAATCGACAAAAGTAAAAACAACAGAAAGTCGTTTGAAATAACCATCAAATTTTTACTAACAAAAAGTTAGAAAAAACTACTTTTGTGGTTTGTTTTTTAAATTGAAAGTTTTTTTATTTGTGTGTAATTACAAAACAGAACACAATACTTGCAGATATATATTTTTATTGGCTTTGTGTGTATTTATATTGGAATAATTTCTTGTAATTTTTATTGAAATAATTTTGTATATATACAAACTATTTTGGTAAAAAAACCAAAAGGAATTATATAAATTTCTATTTTTTGAAGCAGGAAACATAAAATTTTACATTTAACTGAAAATATCAACTCCAACTGAATGTCTGTAAATTTTAATAGTTTGTTTTTGAATGACTATTTCAAACAGTTAAAAAATATATTTCTATATATTTTAATTGATTTTTCATTTAAAAACAAACTTTACGTATTACTTTTTAAATAAACTACAGTCGGTAACGAAAAATATATTGTGAGTGTATGTAACATTTTAAGGTAATTTAAATTTGTAGGTGTGTAAGTTTTAATTAGAAATAACATTTCCTTCAATATCCACTTTATAATATTAGTAAACTTTTTTGCTAATTTTAGCCAATCGGTTTTCAAAAATTTGTAAACTAGTTTCTGAAATAAGCAACAAAAATTTGTAAATATTCTGTAAAAATTCTGTAATTTGCAAAATGTAAATAGCAAAAAGATTTGCTAAATAATAATGTTTTTACTAAAAATCAGTACAAAAATAGTAAAGTGGGATTGAAAACCGTCTACAAATTTTTCTACTAACTTCTTTTTTCTGAGTGTACTTGAGCTACGTCATACATACACTATACTATTTATAAAGACTTCTACCGTAAAATTACCGTACACGTTTTTTATTTACATTTCAGTGTACATAATCATATATTTTTTCCAAGTCGGCCATCTTTTGCATTTAAGAGGTAAATAATGTCATTGTTTTTATGTACAAATAAGAGCTGTTAGAGTTATATTTTGATAGCAAGATAAATTACTTGGTATAATATAAAATGTAGTAATATGTTTAAATGTTATACAACTTATATTCATATAGAAAACATCATGAATGGCAAAATACCGATACCGAATAAAAAAAAAAATACCGATACCGAATAAAAATCAACAAATTAACTCTACCTGCCATTGCCATTAAAATAAACTACTGAGATATATAATACTCTTTCCGACTGCAAATTATATACACACTGTACAAAGTAAGACTGCTTGAATAAATACCAATAAACTAATATTTTTGCTTTTAGTCATCAATAAAATGAATATTTAAACTGAGAAGATTTAGATAATGTGGAACACACTTTTTGTTTTTGTATATTTCTGTCAATAATACTGAAAAATTTCCCCAATCAATAAAAATTTCTCTATTATTCGATAACCCATTTTTGTTTAAAATAAAAAAACTCGAAATTTTTTACTGAGATGTAACTGTTAAGGTGTTATAGAATATAGCCTCAGTAATCAACGCGTTCGTATATAATATATTTACCAAACTGTTAATAGTTTCCGAAATAAGAGGAAAATAGTCCAGATTACCCGTTTATTCCACATTATACGAACTTACTTTAGTGATGAAAGAGTTATATATACTTAGATACCTGTATATATTTATGTACTTGAACTCAAGTATAATGTTAGATATGTTAGTGTCCTAACTCTACACTTATTAATGTACAAGAACATAAATATTTGTTAATAGTTGTCCAAGTAAAGAATGCTAATGAAAAAATGTTTACACTTTATATTCATCGTCACTTTATGTAATGAAATGAGAAGAAGAAGATTGGTAATACAGTGTATTACCGATTTAACGAACTCTCGATTTAACGAATTCGCGATTTAACGAACGGGTAAAATTTTTACATTAAAAAAAAAATATTCAAAAAATTTTAATTTGTTTTTTTATTTAAATTGGTTGTATATATACAAAATTTTTCAATACAAACTACAAAAACTTCATAAACACACATACATACACAAACACATTCATACAAAAAGTGTTTGAAACTTCATATGCATACATACATTTTGTATTGTGCGAGTATATTAAAAAAAAAAAAACAAAAAATACAAAAACGGAAATAATTTCAAATAAATGAAAAAACATTTATTTTTTAAGGATTGGTAGGTAAAATTTTGACATTTATTTTAACTGATTATATCATTTGTTTCTTACGGATGTCTCAGTTGATTAATCAACATTTAAAAATAAATAACAAATGGCATTTAATTTAAATGAAAATTAAGTAGACCGGTTTTTAAATGAAATATCATTTCTTTTAAATGATATTTTCAGTTATTTTAACTTATAAACTTTTTTAAGTGTATGTAAAATAAAACCAAAATCTCTATTTCTGAGTTTCTGAATTTCTACAAATAGATGAATTAAGTATTGTCATCTAGCTTTGATTTTCTTTTTTTTTTTAATTTGTGATGAACATATCGTTAAATAAAAGTTTGAATTTTTTTCAAAACATTCTATGATTTTCTTTTGCATTCTAATCTTTTGTTTCATATGTACATAATTTGGTCATTACGTTTCTTGTTGTGGTATTGTGATCTTGTGAATATTGAAAAAATGGATAAAAGAAAACTATTAACACTAAAAGAAAAACTAAAAATTTTAGTAGAATATACAAATGGAGAGAGTCGATATCTCCAAGACATTAATTTTACGAGAGCTTCAAGAGGAAGCAATTGAAAAAAGTTTTAAAAAGTTCGTTAAATCGGGAATCCAGTGTATATAAATTTAATATGTCAAACAGGTTACAGTTAGATGTCGTGGTAATTTACTTTTCTGCCCAAACGCACATCGGTTTTGAACACCAAATAAATGGAAACCTTTTATATTTAGGACGAATTTTATTAGCTTGAATCATAAATTTTATATTGGTTGTGGTTCTGGGACCTTCTTTTTATTATTTAATAAGGCTCATGCAAACTTTAATTTTAACAAACTCCATATTAAATATGTCAGGTGGATCCAATATGGCAGATAATTTTTTTAAATGGATCGGGTTTGTTTTAAATTATTTGTTAGGGAAATTTTTGGAAGTCGCTAAATTCGAAGCTGTCATCAGATTATAATATAAAATCTATAATATTTATTTAAGGATTTGAATTCCATATAAAATTACCTTTCATTGGAGTTTAAGCAGGTCAGTGAGTGTGAACCCGTTAGGAACACAAAAAATTGTCTCGTTTTTAAATTGTTGCAAAAGTTCTAAAATTTGCTTAAAACTTTGGACTTATTAAAACTACACTCAAATAAGATACCTCAATAAATAAATCCAGGGGTGAAATTTTCATATCCATTCATAGGTTTAAAACTATTTGAAAATTAGATCAAAATTTTTAACCAAATATTTTTGAAATGAAGAAAGCACCACATTACGAAAGATATTGATTCGAAAGAGCTTTTTTGACAAAAATACTGTACAAAATTCTTGATTACGAATTTAAAAATATACTGCCGAATCAATTTTCAATGTGGGGCTTTATTTAATAAAATATTTTTTCAGGAGTTCAAATTGTTTGGCAAATTTTAGAACTTTAAGAACAATTCTAAAATATTGCATTTTTCGGAATCTTAACGGGGTAGCTAAGACACCTCAAAACATTCTCCGACCTGACTATACTCAAATGAAAGTGATTTTATATGGAATTAAAATTCATACAAAATATGAAAAGTTTAAAGGCATTCCCTCGAACTATTTACTCAAGAAGTATTTTTCCCTGGGTCATTTGTTAAAAAAAGATAGACCTACAACTCGGAAAGAATATTAGAAAGAACTTTTTTGATTTCGGTTTTAGGGGAAAAATAAAAGGTGAAAACTGTGCAAAAAAGTAAATTTTTGTGTTATTTATCCGAAAGAAGTTAACTCAGTTATGCCATATAACAACACTAAGATTCCGAGAAATTTTTAGTCCGGCCGCGTACTACGAACAGGTGCGAACCAGTTCGGACCTTGTTGGAGGATCTCTTGAATGACGCTTATAAAATAATAGACAAATAGTGGTTAATCCGGGCATTGACATCAACTTTGGCTCAGATACTTCCGGGACATTTTTTACAGCGTTTTAAACACTTTTGATACTTTTTCGTAGTTTTCCTTTCTTTTGTATAAAATTTCTCAATAAGTCATACTTAATCAGAAAGATGAACTGGAGATTTATCTTTTGAAGTTTGACTTATTCAGAATCCAAAAAAAAAAGAAGACAAATGCAGGATAGCCATTTTGGAATTATATCCGAAACGTTCTATTGGAAATTACAAAATCCCACCTAACAAACATAATAAACAATTCAATGTCCCAATACGTTCCTATATTAGAGAAATCATACAATCGGCTTGTACGGCTTAAATTTTGTAACCTGTTTATAAAACTGATGTCAGATTCATCCATATATTCCGAAAAATACATAATATGAGCAATTTTTAAAAGAAATCTTCTGTCATATTGGATGCACCATTTTGAATTTTCTAAATCTAATAACAGATTCTGCAACCCCGAAAACTATGAAATATCAATTTAAAACAAATTTTGCACCTCTCAAAACCCACCGCCTTGTTGGATATAAATTTTGAATTTTAAAAATATAATGGCATATTCGAGCTTACATAGCAACCCCATCCTCCTATGAGCGACAATTTTTGAAAAAAAAATTCCTCGGCAGGGGTTGTCCCGTTCAACGAAAATATAAATATTATTTAAAAAACAATTTTTTTTCCATTAAAAATATATAAAACAACATCTACACTAGTATACAAATATAGTAATTTTTTCTAAATACTACGTGAGACTAATTTTATATATATTTTTTTTTTTAATTTTTACTTTTGGAATTTTCTTTGGATGCAGTTTGACTAATTCGACTATATCTGGGCCCAGGAACAATTAATGACAACAATATAAGGACAATCAAACAATCATTGCTTTTTAAGCGCTGCAGTAGTATAAAAGTAATTGGTAAAAATATATTATCAAGTAGATCTAAATTTGGCAAAAGAAAAATTTTTTAAGTGTTGAAAAATTTATAAAAAATAAAATTGAAGAGTTTTCATTGTCGCGTATATAACAAATTTCAGCGAAGAAAGCAAACATATATTTAACAAATCCATGGAAAAATTTTGAAGTTATAACTAATTACGTTAAATAAGATATGAACTTTTTCCACTATAATTTTGGATTTTATTAATTGATTTTATTTTCTTTGTTAGAATATGGGATCTACGCTAAAAAACATTTTTTCAACTAATTCTATTTTCAACGATTTTTTTTTCAAAAACCATTTTAATTGCATTTATTTGTTATTTCTGTAAACAGATTGATTACATTGGCACAAGTTTTATTTAAAATAATTAAACTACTTGCCAAAAAAGTCTTATAGATTTTTTAAAAAATTTTGAGTCAAAAAATCTGCACCAGAAAAATTATTATGTAACATTTTCGCGTATAGCAAGCAAGAACGTATTTTCTTTCGCAGCTTTAAATGTTTGTAAGCTAGTGTTATTATTCCTACTGCCATTTACAATGCCAAACTACAACAATACTTAACCAGAATAAAAAAAGTAATAATAAATGTTGTTAAAAAAATTGTGAAAAGAATATATAACCGGAAACCGGATATAAAATACTGTTGGTGTGGCATATAAACTCTATGAACGTGCACACAATTTTAATGTATCCGATTTTCATTTTCAGACTATATAAATTTCTGTTGCTCTTCTTCTGAATAACAAAAAAATAAATAAATAAAACAAAGAAAAATAATCCCATTTAGAGGCAATAAAAATCTTCAATTGTATGTAAACTTTAGTATAACAGCAACATTTATATATGAGGACTTCCAAACCAACTGTCTATCTTAGCAATGTCAAACTTACAGCATTTGTTGAACTATATGATATGAAAAACAACTTTTCAAGTTTTCAAAAATGTAGACAAAGTAACCTTGGTTAAATATTGAAAATATTTGTTTGTTTGAGCAACATGCAGTTTAACGCAAAATTTTTACAATATATCTGATTTTTGTGATCGCAACATATTAGAAATCTTCACCCAAAATATTATGTAGTTTACACTTTGTAGTTTAATAAAAACGTTTTCTGTGTAGCTAAAAATAAAGGAACATGTATTTATTTTTCAAAGAAATATTTATTTAAAGTTTTTTTTTACATTTGTTAAAAATGATTTACTATAATTTACCGATTTTTTCAGATTAATTATTTTTTATCATTTGTTTGAAATTTAATAAAAATTTCCCCAAAAAATAGAAATTTCTGGCTTATTTGTTTTCATTGTGGCTATAAGAAATTTATATTTTGCTTGCTGTCTGTTTCAAAAAAAAATATTCAAAAGATTCCAATTTTGTTTTTTCTTTAAATTGTTTGTATACAAAAATATTTCACAAAATTACAAGAACTTCATATACATACACGCACACACATAATGTCATTCAAACAAAATGTACTTATTGACTGTGTGAGTGTAGATTTTGCAGATCAAAAACAAACACAAATACAAAAAAAGGGAAAAATTTTAAATAAATTAATAAACTGTTATGTTTTACGGAATTGGTAGGTAAAATTTTAACAATTATTTTTAACTGATTAATCATTTGTTTTTATTGATATGTCATACATATGGTCATATTTGAGAACATGTATGGACGTATATGACCATGTATGCCCATGTATGATCATATACAAGCCCATGTATGATCATGTATGTTCATATATATTTCGATTTTTACATGGGTATTTATTTATCCCAATATTTCATCACCACATTGGGTGACTATTTAGGGAAAATTTTTATATAATTAAAAATTTAAATTTTAAATGGAAAACTTATATATAACAGTTTTTTTTAAATACACTTAAAAAAGTTTGTAAGCTAAAATAACTGAAAATATCATTTAAAAGAAATGATAATTTATTTTAAAACCGGTCTACTTAATTTTCATTTAAATTAAATGCCACTTGTTATTTATTTTTAAATGTTGATTAATCAACTGACACATCCGTAAGAAACAAATGATATAACTAGTTAAAATAAATGTCAAAATTTGACCTACCAATCCTTAAAAAATAAATGTTTTTTTCATTTATTTGAAATTATTTCCGTTTTTGTATTTTTTGTTTTTTTTTTTTTTTAATACACTCGTACAATACAAAATGTATGTATGGATATGAAGCTATAAACACTTTTTGTGTATGTATGTGTGTTTATTAAGTTCTTGTAATTTGTATTGAAAAATTTTGTATATATACAACCAATTTAAATAAAAAAACAAATTGAAATTTTTTTAATATTTTTTTTTGAAACAAACAGCAAACAAAATTTAAATTTGTAATAACTGTTACGGACACAAATAAACCACAAGTTTCCGTTTTGTGGGTAAATTTTTATTAAATTTCAAACAAATGGAAAAAGTAAATGAAACTGAAAAAAAAATGGTAAATGATAGTAAATTATTTCGAATAAATGTATAAAAAAGTTAATATGGATATTTCTTTGAAAAATAAATGTATATTCCTTTATTTTTAAATGGAACGGAAAACTTTTTTATTAAACTACAAACAGTTAACTACATAATATTTTGAGTGTATATATTCAATTTTTCATTTCCATAAAAATAAAAAAAAAATATTTGAACCAATCATTTAATATATTGTGATTTTTTTTTCAGCTATAAAATATTCAAATTTTGTTTTTATAAAAAAAACAGCTAAATTTCTTCTCTTTATCTCAACTATGTTTGTGGAGGGCTTAATTAACATTATCTGGCGAGAAACCCCATTTGCATTGACTTTACATTTAACTTTATCTTAAAATCGGACAAAATTTTCTTAATTTAATTTTATTACAAAAATCCTTACAGACTAAGCTTACAACTAACAATATTTTCTTATTAAGTAATTCACAATATTTTTAAAAATTCTTTTAAATTGCGTAAATTCTAATGGTAAATAATTTTTTTTTTGATTTATTGTTAATTTTATTAAATAAGTTAAAGAATTTTTATAAACACAAAAAAAAAAACACTTCAAATATTGTTCTATAGATTCGAAAGGTTTTTGGCTTTTACTTGATTTCATTTTAAGGAAAAAAATCATTGAATATTATAACCTTAAATATTTAAAAAAAATTTAAATATTTGTTCTATATTTATCATACGCCGTGTGGTGCTAATTAATTATAGAACATCAATACGAATTTAAATTTAATATTTTAGATTAACAAAACATAACGAATATATTCTACAAAACTAATCAAAGTCGATAGAAAAACACCTCAAATATATTTCTAAATAAAAAAAAATATATTAAAAAAAAATATAAAAAAAAACTTTTAATCAATGTTAATATAATTTCTTTAAATTATAATAACCCTTTGGATTTACTTAAAGCTTTGTTGAAATTTTTATTCCTATCAGAAAGGACAATTTATATTGTAATTGTGACATTGATACAGTATATTTTCTCTTGTAGGTGGGCAGTAGGTGTAGAAAGCCACATATAGATACATAGATACTTATAGAATACACATACTCATATATAAGCCGCTTTATTACACTTACGGTTTAAAGTGTGTAATACATAATATGGTTATAGACTTGAAAAAACACATTTACATACACTTGCTAGAGGTAGTCAGATTGATAAGAAACTAAAATGGTAAAATTTTAATATAAATTTTTTTTATTTAATACCAAAACTAGAGATATATAATATTTAAATTCTTTTTCATCTGGAATATTATCGATGCCAAATTTTATCAAATATGTTTAAACTCTTAAAACAGTTAAATGTAATATTGTAAATTGGTTTTTTTAGAGATGCAAAACTTTTATTTAAAATCAAAAACAAATATATATATATGTATATATATTTTTTTTTAATTGAAAGTATATTTAATGGCAATTTTTTATTTCAATACTTAAGTTTCATCATTTAAATTTATATTATTTTATGAACCAATTAATAAGAAAAAGTGATAAAAACTTTTATTTTTTATAGACTCTAAATGGCGTAATTTTGTCAACTACTGCCCTAAGTTTTCAGAAATAATAAATTATCAAATGGAGGTATTTTTCTTTTTTTTTGTTTGCAGGTCATTTTCTGTATATTAATTATTATGAATCATCAGGGAAAGGTTATTTATCATGATGGAAAAAATAAAAATTTTTTACTGTCACAATTAGCAGAATAAAATATTTTAAATTTGATCTTCGGAATGTGCTTCAAAGAAGGTAGTGTCTTTACATATGCATCAAAAATCTTCCCCCTTCTGCCCATTATCTAAAATCAGTCGGCAACTATGTCGGTAAATCCAATACATTCTGCAACAATGTGGCCTTTAGCGACGAGAGCAAATTTTTTGGTCACTTCAAAACGAAAACCTCGATATATCATACTTTAAGATCCAACTGTAAATGCCGAAAATATAACGTAAAATTTAAAAAGGCGACCATTACGTTCGGAAAAAAATTTCGAAACTGCCTTGCAAAAATAATTTAGATTCCAAAGTGTACAGCGAACTTTTTTTCTGGTATGCTCTCGTGTGCAGTTTATTTTGACACTGAGTATAACCTAAAATGGACAACTACACTACAATACGAATAACTATAAAACTATTACACTATAGTGTAAAAAAAGACAGAACATAACATATAGTTAGTACAAGTTTCACAACAACTACACTCAGAAAAAAAATTGTAGAAACATTTTTAAACGGTTTTCAATCCCAATTAATAACTTTTGTACTGATTTTTAGTACAAAAAATATTATTTAGTAAATTTTACATATTACAGATTTATTACAGAATATTTACAAATTTTTGTTGATAACTTCGGAAATCATTTTTTAAATATTTGAAAACCGATTTACTAAAATTAGCAAAAAGAAAATTTACTTATTTTAAGAAAGTGCATCTTGAAGGAAATTTCATTTCTACTTATTAAAAATTTTACCTTGAAATGCTACATATGATGAATAAGGATTTGGATGTGAAGATATTTTTCACTACCGACTCATGTCCAAAAATAGGACATTCACTTAAAATAGCACTAAAAAGTTCTAAAAATCAGACCTCAAAACAATTAAAATGAAATGCAAAAATCTTACTCTAAAATTAGCAAATTAAAACAAAATTATAAAAAATCGTTTATGTTTTTACTATTTTTATATTTGTCTAAAATATTTTTTGAAAAAAAAATAAATAAAATAAAAAATATTGTTGTTTGACAAAAATAAATAAATCTATGTATATAAAAAATAGTTGCCAGTGTGTTGTGACTTTATAACTCACGAACAGTCACACCGAATTCGAATGAGTTTTGAGAGTTTGTTCCTATGGTCGTGTAGATAGTTTATCTAAAGTTTTCATTATTAGTCAATGCGTTCATGACTTTGTCAATATAAAAAACCAACAACAAATACCTATGGAATTGATTTACTTTTTCATTATTTCCAAATAAAAAATAAATATTTCATTCAATGTTAATATTCATGCGTAGCAAAGCACGCCGGGAGCCGCTAATTTGTTATATTTTCTTTCTTTAGGTAATTTCAAAATAAATTAACAGCTTTAACGAGCAACAAAACAAGTGTATTTAAAAATAATTCCGTTAATTTGTGCATTTTTAATATTTTTTAAAAATAAAAATTTTTCCATATTTTACAATTCCTTGAGTTTAGTTTACTATAATATATGCAAAATTTTTATTAACAAGAGCTTATTTATTTTAATAAACTTTACAGATTTAGCAACGGTTATTAACTCTCCTGCTATTTCCATTTCACTAATATTTAGTAAAATTTGTTACTGATTTTAGTAGGTCGATTATAAATTGGAGTTTAGAGGAATTTACTACAATGTAGTAGCGTTAACTAATTTTTTGTACATATTTCATTGTACTAATATAAATAATATTTAGTAATATTTTTTGCTGCTTTTAGCAAACCGATTTTAAATTCAACTTCCCAAAAGTTTATTAAAATTTAGAAGCGGCTACTAATACTATTGTATAGCACGTCAGCAGACCTGTGTTGCTAAGATTACGAAAAAAAAATAAATACCGCTGGGCTCAAATTAGCAAAATTTCCCGTAATAACAACAAAATTTTCAGTTATCATTACATACTTTTTTTTGTGAGTGTATATAGTACAATAAGAGTAATAACAATAATAGCAGCAGCGACATTAAATTTCTACAGAAATAAAAAACTTTCTTGTACTAAATATTCATAACAATACTTTTACTTGTAGGTCTACAAGTATCTACATAACAACTATTATGTGCCTTCGTCACATAAATAATCACTACTACCATCAACTACCACAGTACATATACAATAGTTTTATATGTACTGGTAAATATATTTATATTCATGCATTTATGAAAACAAATTTTATTTCCCCCCTTGGCAGGCAGCAAACCAGAATATGACCCAAAAAAGAAATGTTGTTCATTCATATAAGTAAATATTCCCATTGTTGTTGTTGTTGGGATTGTTGTTTTACGAGTAAAAATAAAATATTTACAATTTAAACTGCAAAAATACAAGTAGTCCATGCTATTATGTTGTACTATATTTTTTCATTATTTATTTTTTTTCCCTCTTCAATACAGTGAGAAAAAGGTTGAGTTTTTAAGCCTTTCAGCTAGAGTTTAAAAAATTCTTATTTATTCGTTTTTTTTTATATTTTGTTGTTTGGAGAATATAAAATGTTGCTGTTGCTTTTGGTGTTGTTACTATTGTTATATGGTTATCTGGTAGTTTCAACCAAATATATTGTATTTGATGTTGGTGTTATGTCAGGCAGCAATTTTTTTTTTATTTATTATCAGCAAAACTGAAGAAAAATACAAAATAAAATAAAAAATATTTTTTATAAAGGCAATATACATAAATACTGGATGGTAAAAAATAACCACATTTATTCAGATGGCTCTGGTTAATAACAGTGTTAAATTTTATAATACAAAAGTGAATTTTTTTACTTTTCAGTATCATGTGATTGGTAAATAACAGAAAAGACTATGTGGGGTTATTTGGAATTTTAAATCAATATATTAATAGAAATTCAACGTCTATAAGCTGGATTTTATACAAACCAATAAGTTTTTAACACACTTGGGGCGATGCTATAATATTCATAACAAGGCTGACACGAATGAAGAAGTAATTTTAAAATATACGACACCTAGAGAAGATAAAGATTCTAATGTAAGAAACATAAATACCTGGATCCTAAAGAACAATATCTGTTGGTGATGTAGCCAATAAATGTGTTCCCAATAAGGCATTTTTAGCTAAATAGTTGCCCAGAAACTACAAACTGTTCTTGTTGTCTAACAAAATCATTTGTCAGAGTAGATACTGTTGCAGCTGAACAACTTACATCACCTCTATTATTTGTGGTGATAAAAGACTATAAAAAGGAAGATGTAGAAGGTTTCTTCTACAAAATATTAGCAGATAACACAGTAAAACATGATCAAAAATATGAGGTTCGGACAATGGTTTCTGGTAGAGGATCCGTTTTGCTAGACCATATTGGATTTTTTTTAGGTGGGCTTAAAGTCTCCCCCCTTTGGCCTTTTCGTGCAGCATATCGGTATATGAACCCAGCAAAAATGAAGCTGCCAAAAAGCAATAAAAGCATCACTACTATGGCAAAGGCATCACATCTTTTCTGATGGTTTCATCGATGAATTTAACATTAGCGTGTCATAGGATGGAAGTATTCAAATGTAGCTACTAGCATTACTCATATTTTACTCTGAGGAAGTAATGATAATACAATGATTATATATTCTGATGCATGAGTGGAAAATGTTCATATATTTTGTAATATTTAAGCTTTGATGAAAATTTAGCTCATAAGAATGCAGAAAAATAAGTTTAAAGAAGCGAAATTTATGCCTTGATATACAATTACACTTTATTAAAACAAATAAATAATTCTGCATAAGTGAAAAAGCATTTTTGAAACATTTTTCAAAAATTTCAATGCATTTTAGACAAATTTTAAAATATTTTTGAATAATTTAAAAACTGGTTGTACAATTTTAAAACATTTTTAGACAATTTTAAAATATTTTTGAACAATTTTAAATAATTTTTGCACGATTTTAAAACATTTTTAGGCAATTTGAAATAATTTTTACACAATTTTAAAATTATTTTGGTAAATTCTGAATTAAAACTGGAAATGATGTTAAATAAAATACATTATGCAAAAATGCAGAGATTGCGTCGTCATAAATATTTGAGGCTGAAAAGTGCAAATGACAGGCCACCCTAGTTTTAATTAAAGTTAAAAAATCTATTTTTCTTGATTTTCAAAACTTTTATAAAAATTTCAAAACTGCATAAATTCTAACCCTCATGAAATTTTAAACTAAAAAATAAAAAATTATTTAATAAAAAATTAACAGAGTTTGAATAAATGCTTAAGACTCAAAAAAATATACGATATACTATAACTTATGCTTTAGAAGTAATGAAGAGTGATATTTTAAGATATGCATAGGGTTTATATCCAGATCACTGCTTTTGAAATATGAGCACATGAATTCTTTTGGAAGTGCCTTAGAATAACACGAAGAAAAATGCTAACTTAAGTTTAGGAAAGAAGTTATAGTCACAGAATGACTACCATTTTTTTTGCTGGGAAACTGTGTGTTCTTTACATCTGAGGTACAGGATATGTTCAGCAAATTTGTAGAAGATATTAAAGCAAATATTTTTGGAGAACATATTAACCCTTTAGCTTCCCCACATATTGGTAATTTTTGGCTCTATTCTAACAAATCGTAGTAAAGAACCCTAAAATGGAGTGGGGCAAAAAAAAGTGTTGGCTATAAAATTTTACCACATATGTCAGAACACACCAAAGCTCAAAACTTAACACAAACACCAAAAAAAACAGTCAAATTTAAGATTGATCATCAGATTTCTAGTCAGATTATATATAAGTTGATCTATTTTTTTTTTAGAATCTTAATTGCTACATATAAGCGAACACCCTATTAAATATTGCGGGATTATCAAAACTTCTGCACATCTGAGCGGTATGAAAAGAAAATATTATACTGTCTTGCATATCATAAGAGTATGATAAGCTAAACTTTCATAACATTTAGACTTTTTAATAAAGACAGTACTCGTAAGGAACGTATTTTAAGCTAAAAACTTTGATTGTGATAAAATTCTGATACGCTATAGAAAATCCAAATCACATTGCATTGCCTCGGTTTTTGGACTATACCAGTGATTTAATGAATTTTCTTCTAAAATACCTTTTAACAAATGTTTTGAAGTACTTGTCAAATTTGTGCAACAATAAATGTTTCCCATCTTTATCATGATTTAATAAATCGCAACTACAAGAAATCGAAGCAAGTTGGTACAAGATTTTTTTAACTTTTATTTAATTTAAACTTCTTAAATTGTTGAGCTTAAGTTTGGTTTTTTATAAACAAAAATATTATTTCTCTACTCTATTGTGTAGCATCTTTAGGAAATAATACTTTTATTTATAAAAACCAACCTTAACCTCAAAAAGATCAGAAGTTTTACAAAAGGAAAAATCTAATATTATCTTCCAGCTCTGAAATTATTTTAACTCTGATATATCCCACAAGTAAAAAGCAATTTTCTCTACAGAAAAATTTTAGATTAAAATAGTGGCTTTAAGATTGTAATGGCGTCCTGTCAAACTTTTCTTACAGAAAATCGTTTAGTCTTTGAGGAATTTGTAATTCAGGAAAACTTTTAGTTTTTTTATATAAAAGCCTTCAAATTCTGATAATATTTTCATAGAGAAATATTTCAGATTTTGAAAATATTTTCCTATAGAAATTGTGAAAATATGTTCCTTGAGAAATACCCTAAGAGCTGACATTATTCTACCAAAGCAAAAACCTCGTTTTTTGTGGACTTTTTTTTATCGAAAACCCCTAGAATCTCACCATTATTTTCAATAGAAAAATTGTAAGAGTATGCAGATTTTTCACAACGGAATCCCACTTATATTCTGAAAATATTATCCTATAAAAAAGCCCTCAAGTTCTGATGATCATTAGATTCTGAAGACTTTTTCTTATACAAAAAGCTGGGGTTTTTTAAGAGGCAATAAATTTCCTCAACCTTTCTTCATATCTATATGATGAAAACCTCAGAATAATATAAATATAAACGATATCTAAAGAAAAAGCATAAGATTAATAATTAAAATTTTAATAAATTCACACTTTGTGCTGACTATAATAATTACTGTGCCTAAAACTTAAAGAACTTTTAAGAACAATTTCAACATTTTGTAATATATATATATAAATTTTTTTTGTTTGTTTTGTATATGTATCGTGTGTATTTGATTGATGGAATTAATAACAATTTCAATTCGTATATTGTTTGCTAAATTAAAAAAAAAAAAGTAATTGAAAGCATCAATCATTGAATAAATTACACACTCCGAATATTATGTAGTTTATTGTTTGTAGTTTAATAAAAAAAGTTTTCAGTTCAGTTAAAAATAAAGGAACATACATTTATATTTCTAAGAAATTTTTATTTTAACTTTTTAATACATTTATTCAATATGATTTACTGTGATTTGCCGATTTTTTCAGTTTCATTTATTTTTTTCATTTGTTTGAAATTTAATAAAAAATTACCCACAAAATTTAAAGGTGTATGCTGTCTGTTTCAAAAAAAAAAAAAAAAAACTATTCGATAAATTCCAATTTGTTTTTTATTTAAATTATTTGTTTATATACCAAATTATTTAAATTCAAATTACAATAATTTCAAAAACACACACATATGGTCATTCGCACAAAAAGTGTCTATAGACTGTGTGAGTATAGAGTTTGTAGTTTTTTTTCAAACAAAAATACAAAAATCTTAAATAAATGAACAATCAGTTATTTGTTAACGGAATTTGTAGGTAAAATTTAAACATATATTTTTAACTAATTAAACATTTGTTGTTTTTATGATGTGTCAGTTAATTAAACACCATTAAAAATAACAAAACAAAAAACCTTTGGTTTAAATTAAAAGTTTGTTGCATATCAAGTAACTACAGCATATAGTCCCTAAAGCAAATATTATGATAACGTGTTTTTAATTTAATGATATTTTATATGTATACATTATATATTAAATATGGATTTAATGATTTTTCAAAATAGATTATAGTTTTTAAATTTCCAAAGATTCCATACTTTAATTTTCTTTAAATAAATCAAGCTTAATATTAAGTTTAGGTACTGTACATGTACCAAAAAATAATTTGATATACCAGTAACAAAGTAAACAAAATATAGAATTCTTTTAAAAGCTACAATACATTGTTTACTATAATGTTTTTTTTCTACAATTTAATCATATTTTTTAAAGAAAAAAAGAAATTTAAGTTATAAGAAAATACTCCCGTAGGTTGTTTACATAGCAAAATGTAATGTTTTGGTAAAGTATATATTTATTATAAGAAAAAAACTTACCGCACGTGCATCACATTGCATGATGATGTAAAATAATCCCAGTAACAAGAATTGCCAGTTTAGACTAGATGAGTTTTGGCGTAACATGTTGCCAAATGTTTCGTAAGCTTGTATTAGGTTTTTTTTTTTTAAATTCACAGAAAACTGAGAAAATTGAAATATGAAATAAAACAAAAAAATTAAGGAATTATGAAAAAATTTAATATAAACGATTAAATCACCAGCACTTTTTTTTAAATATAAAAAATAAATAGTATTTTAAAATTTTCCTAAATATTTAACATTTAAGTATAGTAAATTGCTTCGATTTCATGAGAAAAAGTATTTTATTTTTTATTTCGAAATTGTATATAATTTATTTTCACACAAATTCAATATAAAAGACTTTTACTTTTCTGACGGGTTGTCTTTGTTCTGATTGTATCTTTCTTGTAGATTAAAAAATAATTATTCACATTTACAATTTAAATTATTTAAATTAAAATTTAAAGTTTTTAAAGTTTGTGTGAAATTTTTTCACAACAAAAACAATTTACTATGATTTGGCTTAAAATTATTTTTTTTATCAATAAAAATTTGTCTATTATTTTCTTAGTATCACTGTATTTTTTTCAACATATCAGTCCTTATTTTAAATAATATTACTTCTGATTATGTTTTTTTTTTTTTAATTTCAATTAAAGTCTCTTTTTAATAATATTGAATTTATTGCATCTTAATTTAATGTATTATTTTTATAAAATATTAATTGTTCTTTGCTTTTTATTTTACAAATATAAAAACACACCTTACGCCTTGAATAACCGTTAGAGAATGCTGCTTAATTTTGTTCAACACGTCCTTAAAAAGGCCAATAATACAAGAGAGTTTTGCCATTAGATGTTTGCTGCGGCGAATTCACTTAAAATTATGTTAGAGTAAATTGTATGGTAAAACTCTTTCAGTGATGCCTACTATCAAGCAATTTATTTTAGTGACAACCAAAATTGTGGTTAGTCAAATGATTTGGTTGATGGTGGCAGATTTCCAAATTTAATAAAGGAAATATTAATCAAATAATATATCGCATCTTTAAAAATATTTAAATGAAATTTATTTATTTATTTATTTATTTATTTATTTATTTATTTTTATATTTATTTATTTATTTATTTATTTATTTATTTATTTAATTTTTTATTTATTTATTTATTTATTTATTTATTTATTTATTTTTATATTTATTTATTTATTTATTTATTTATTTATTTATTTGATTTTTTATTTATTTATTTATTTATTTATTTTTATTTTTATATTTATTTATTTATTTATTTATTTTTATATTTATTTATTTATTTTTTTATTTATTAATTTATTTATTTATTTATTAATTTATTTATTTATTTATTTATTTATTTATTTATTTATTTATTTATTTTTATATTTATTTATTTTTTTATTTATTAATTTATTTATTTATTTATTTATTTATTTATTAATTATTTATTTATTTATTTATTTATTTATTTATTTATTTATTTATTTAATTTTTTATTTATTTGTTTATTTATTTATTTATTTATTTATTTATTTATTTATTTATTTATTTATTTATTTATTTATTTATTATTTAATTTTTTATTTTTTTATTTGTTTATTTATTTATTTATTTATTTATTTATTTATTTATTTATTTATTTATTTATTTATTTATTTATTTATTTATTTATTTATTTTTATATTTATTTATTTATTTATTTATTTATTTATTTATTTATTTATTTAATTTTTTATTTATTTATTTATTTATTTATTTATTTATTTATTTATTTATTAAACATACAATTAGAAATTATAATATATTATTACTTAAAATCGAGTTCAAGATCCTTTTATAAAAAATAATAATAATGATTATTTATTATTTCTTTTCCTCCAATATTTCGTCACCACATTGGGTGACTTCTTCAGGGAAATTATATATAATTTTTTTCAACAATAAAAACTTATATATATAAAATTTTAAAAAAGGCGGGAAATCATAAAAATACTTTTTGACAATATGAAAAATATAAATATCATATGAAACAAAAATATTTTAAGTTTAAAAAAGATAAGGAAACAAAAATGTTTTAACAAATATTTAAAATGAAAATATAACAGAACAAAAAACCATTTTGAATTTCATATATTATTTAAAATTAAAATAATTAGCTCAGTTCTTATTCACTAAATGTCTATAATTTTGGGCTATATTCGCTATATCTGTTTTATAGTTAATGCGTTGTGTAGATGGTATTTTCATTATCTGTAACATTTCTAACATATATCTACGTCTGTAATTATTTTCTATGTTCAAAATTATCGTATTATCAAAATCAGGATAATGATAAGAGTTATTGCAGTGTAATGATAATGCTGTTTTTTGTGTAGGAATGGTGTTCTTGTATTTTTGATCTGATTTATGTCCTGCAATTCTGGTTTTAAGTTTATTTTTTGTTGTACCTATGTATACCTTATTACAGTTTCCACTATTATTACCATTACACGGTATTTTATAAACTAAATTTGACATTTCCGATTTATCTATTCTGTCTTTTGTGTTGCTAAATAGTCTACTTAATGTGTTATATGTTTTATGTGCTACTATATATTTCCTATTATCATAAATTTTTGATCTTTCTAACCTTTCAGATATAAGAGGAACATAAGTTAGAGATTTATAAATTTTAGGTTCAATAACGTTTCTTGTGTTAAAATTATTTCTGTTCTTATATTGCCTTATTAAATTACATGTTAGTTGAATTGGGTAATTATTATTGTTTAAAATATTTTTAATCTTTTCTATATTTTTTCCGTGAAATTCTAAGTCGCTAATATTCAATACCCTCTCAATTAGATTCTTTGCTGTATTAATTATGATTCTTCTTGGGTGTTTCGAATAATAGTTTAGAATTCTTCCAGAAGCTGTGGGTTTTTGATACCAATCTATTAATAATCTATCACCTCTTCTCTTTACCAATGTGTCTAAATAAGGAATTTCAGAATCATATTCCTTTTCAATCGTAAATTTTATATTATTATGAAACGAATTAAATGTTGATAAAATATTATCAACCGAACTCTCTGAAATAATACAAAATAAGTCATCAACATATTTTGTTATGATTTTTGGTTTTATATCCAATTTTTCAATGCAAGAATCTAATAATTTCTCCATTACAAAATCAGCTATAATTGGAGAAGCTGGAGATCCCATTGGAAGTCCTTTTTGTTGTATATATATTCTATTATTGTATTTGAAATATCTATTGTCCATTATACAGAATTTCAAAATACGTAGAAAAAGATTTTTCTCAATTTTAGTATGTTCTTCGATAACATTCCATTTTTCTTCAATAATATCTAAAGCTATATCTATTGGTATACTTGGAAATAAAGATATAACATCAAGTGAAATTAATCTCTCATTACTTTGTATCCTTAAATTTTTTATCCTTTCTCTAAAATGTAAAGAATCTTTTACATTATATTTAGAGTTTTGTGTTACTTTCTTTAGAATACTAGTAACATATTTACAGAGTTCATAAGATGGGGAGTTAACAAATGAGCATATTGGTCTCAAAGGAAATTGTTCCTTATGAATTTTAGGTACTCCATATAATCTAGGAGCTGTAGCTACATTTGTTTTAAGTTTGTTCTTTTCTAAAGATGTAATAATATTTAATTTGAAAAGATCTTCACTTAAATTATTATTTGTTCTCTGTAATCCGGAAGTTGGATCCCTATTTGTCAATTTATATGTAGTAATATCACCCACAATATTATCCATTCTTAAAATATAATCCCATTTATTCATAGCTACTGTGGTATTTCCCTTATCAGCATTTAAAATAAGCAGATCCTTATTAGTTTTCAAAAATCTTCTTGTCTTATTCACTTTATCTAACATAAATTTATCTATATTTGTTAATTGTTTTCTATTTAAATGACCATTTATAATATTAGTAAATCTATTCCTAGCTGTTTCTTGTTCTTCCTTTCCTGTTAAAGTCTGTATAAAGTCCTCACCATCCGCTATAATTTTCAAAACGGGAAAATTTTCCCTTTTGACCGGAAGTGCGTGTTTATGTCCTAACGAAAGAACCCATTCTACTTCAGAGGGGATTTCAAAATCTGATTTGTTAACAAACCATTTCTTATTCTGTTTAATATTTAATTGATTCTGTTTTAAATTAATAAGGCAATTAAATTTCTTCTTATGTACCTCTTTTACCTGTAAACTTAATTTAATAGCTAAATTTTCTTGGTGTTGAATGAATGTGTTGAATAAATCTTTATCTAAACTTTGAGCCAAATTCTCCGATATATATTCCAATTCTCTCTTAGCATTTCTCATTGTTTCATGTTTCCGTTTTATTGCCAAATTTAAAATCTTGTTTTGTAAAGATTGAATGAATCCTGATATAGACTGTCGAATTCTATTGATGCCATTTATCTCGAAAAGATTAGAAATATTTTTAGTAGAATTCTCTATAAATTTAGGAATTATACCTGATTTTCTGCAACGTATCAAAAATATTATAGCTGCCCTTGATTTTACAATTTGGTCCTTAACAGTCTTATACCTATTGATTTTCCTTTTTATCTCCTGGTTGGTCTTTAAATTGTAATGATAATTCATTTTTAGTCTGATGTGCTCTCAGATTTTCTCTATATTTATCCTCCTTTATTCGATCTTCAATATTATAATATATTATTACTTAAAATCGAGTTCAAGATCCTTTTATAAAAAATAATAATAATGATTATTTATTATTTCTTTTCCTCCAATATTTCGTCACCACATTGGGTGACTTCTTCAGGGAAATTATATATAATTTTTTTCAACAATAAAAACTTATATATATAAAATTTTAAAAAAGGCGGGAAATCATAAAAATACTTTTTGACAATATGAAAAATATAAATATCATATGAAACAAAAATATTTTAAGTTTAAAAAAGATAAGGAAATAAAAATGTTTTAACAAATATTTAAAATGAAAATATAACAGAACAAAAAACCATTTTGAATTTCATATATTATTTAAAATTAAAATAATTAGCTCAGTTCTTATTCACTAAATGTCTATAATTTTGGGCTATATTCGCTATATCTGTTTTATAGTTAATGCGTTGTGTAGATGGTATTTTCATTATCTGTAACATTTCTAACATATATCTACGTCTGTAATTATTTTCTATGTTCAAAATTATCGTATTATCAAAATCAGGATAATGATAAGAGTTATTGCAGTGTAATGATAATGCTGTTTTTTGTGTAGGAATGGTGTTCTTGTATTTTTGATCTGATTTATGTCCTGCAATTCTGGTTTTAAGTTTATTTTTTGTTGTACCTATGTATACCTTATTACAGTTTCCACTATTATTACCATTACACGGTATTTTATAAACTAAATTTGACATTTCCGATTTATCTATTCTGTCTTTTGTGTTGCTAAATAGTCTACTTAATGTGTTATATGTTTTATGTGCTACTATATATTTCCTATTATCATAAATTTTTGATCTTTCTAACCTTTCAGATATAAGAGGAACATAAGTTAGAGATTTATAAATTTTAGGTTCAATAACGTTTCTTGTGTTAAAATTATTTCTGTTCTTATATTGCCTTATTAAATTACATGTTAGTTGAATTGGGTAATTATTATTGTTTAAAATATTTTTAATCTTTTCTATATTTTTTCCGTGAAATTCTAAGTCGCTAATATTCAATACCCTCTCAATTAGATTCTTTGCTGTATTAATTATGATTCTTCTTGGGTGTTTCGAATAATAGTTTAGAATTCTTCCAGAAGCTGTGGGTTTTTGATACCAATCTATTAATAATCTATCACCTCTTCTCTTTACCAATGTGTCTAAATAAGGAATTTCAGAATCATATTCCTTTTCAATCGTAAATTTTATATTATTATGAAACGAATTAAATGTTGATAAAATATTATCAACCGAACTCTCTGAAATAATACAAAATAAGTCATCAACATATTTTGTTATGATTTTTGGTTTTATATCCAATTTTTCAATGCAAGAATCTAATAATTTCTCCATTACAAAATCAGCTATAATTGGAGAAGCTGGAGATCCCATTGGAAGTCCTTTTTGTTGTATATATATTCTATTATTGTATTTGAAATATCTATTGTCCATTATACAGAATTTCAAAATACGTAGAAAAAGATTTTTCTCAATTTTAGTATGTTCTTCGATAACATTCCATTTTTCTTCAATAATATCTAAAGCTATATCTATTGGTATACTTGGAAATAAAGATATAACATCAAGTGAAATTAATCTCTCATTACTTTGTATCCTTAAATTTTTTATCCTTTCTCTAAAATGTAAAGAATCTTTTACATTATATTTAGAGTTTTGTGTTACTTTCTTTAGAATACTAGTAACATATTTACAGAGTTCATAAGATGGGGAGTTAACAAATGAGCATATTGGTCTCAAAGGAAATTGTTCCTTATGAATTTTAGGTACTCCATATAATCTAGGAGCTGTAGCTACATTTGTTTTAAGTTTGTTCTTTTCTAAAGATGTAATAATATTTAATTTGAAAAGATCTTCACTTAAATTATTATTTGTTCTCTGTAATCCGGAAGTTGGATCCCTATTTGTCAATTTATATGTAGTAATATCACCCACAATATTATCCATTCTTAAAATATAATCCCATTTATTCATAGCTACTGTGGTATTTCCCTTATCAGCATTTAAAATAAGCAGATCCTTATTAGTTTTCAAAAATCTTCTTGTCTTATTCACTTTATCTAACATAAATTTATCTATATTTGTTAATTGTTTTCTATTTAAATGACCATTTATAATATTAGTAAATCTATTCCTAGCTGTTTCTTGTTCTTCCTTTCCTGTTAAAGTCTGTATAAAGTCCTCACCATCCGCTATAATTTTCAAAACGGGAAAATTTTCCCTTTTGACCGGAAGTGCGTGTTTATGTCCTAACGAAAGAACCCATTCTACTTCAGAGGGGATTTCAAAATCTGATTTGTTAACAAACCATTTCTTATTCTGTTTAATATTTAATTGATTCTGTTTTAAATTAATAAGGCAATTAAATTTCTTCTTATGTACCTCTTTTACCTGTAAACTTAATTTAATAGCTAAATTTTCTTGGTGTTGAATGAATGTGTTGAATAAATCTTTATCTAAACTTTGAGCCAAATTCTCCGATATATATTCCAATTCTCTCTTAGCATTTCTCATTGTTTCATGTTTCCGTTTTATTGCCAAATTTAAAATCTTGTTTTGTAAAGATTGAATGAATCCTGATATAGACTGTCGAATTCTATTGATGCCATTTATCTCGAAAAGATTAGAAATATTTTTAGTAGAATTCTCTATAAATTTAGGAATTATACCTGATTTTCTGCAACGTATCAAAAATATTATAGCTGCCCTTGATTTTACAATTTGGTCCTTAACAGTCTTATACCTATTGATTTTCCTTTTTATCTCCTGGTTGGTCTTTAAATTGTAATGATAATTCATTTTTAGTCTGATGTGCTCTCAGATTTTCTCTATATTTATCCTCCTTTATTCGATCTTCAATATTATAATATATTATTACTTAAAATCGAGTTCAAGATCCTTTTATAAAAAATAATAATAATGATTATTTATTATTTCTTTTCCTCCAATATTTCGTCACCACATTGGGTGACTTCTTCAGGGAAATTATATATAATTTTTTTCAACAATAAAAACTTATATATATAAAATTTTAAAAAAGGCGGGAAATCATAAAAATACTTTTTGACAATATGAAAAATATAAATATCATATGAAACAAAAATATTTTAAGTTTAAAAAAGATAAGGAAACAAAAATGTTTTAACAAATATTTAAAATGAAAATATAACAGAACAAAAAACCATTTTGAATTTCATATATTATTTAAAATTAAAATAATTAGCTCAGTTCTTATTCACTAAATGTCTATAATTTTGGGCTATATTCGCTATATCTGTTTTATAGTTAATGCGTTGTGTAGATGGTATTTTCATTATCTGTAACATTTCTAACATATATCTACGTCTGTAATTATTTTCTATGTTCAAAATTATCGTATTATCAAAATCAGGATAATGATAAGAGTTATTGCAGTGTAATGATAATGCTGTTTTTTGTGTAGGAATGGTGTTCTTGTATTTTTGATCTGATTTATGTCCTGCAATTCTGGTTTTAAGTTTATTTTTTGTTGTACCTATGTATACCTTATTACAGTTTCCACTATTATTACCATTACACGGTATTTTATAAACTAAATTTGACATTTCCGATTTATCTATTCTGTCTTTTGTGTTGCTAAATAGTCTACTTAATGTGTTATATGTTTTATGTGCTACTATATATTTCCTATTATCATAAATTTTTGATCTTTCTAACCTTTCAGATATAAGAGGAACATAAGTTAGAGATTTATAAATTTTAGGTTCAATAACGTTTCTTGTGTTAAAATTATTTCTGTTCTTATATTGCCTTATTAAATTACATGTTAGTTGAATTGGGTAATTATTATTGTTTAAAATATTTTTAATCTTTTCTATATTTTTTCCGTGAAATTCTAAGTCGCTAATATTCAATACCCTCTCAATTAGATTCTTTGCTGTATTAATTATGATTCTTCTTGGGTGTTTCGAATAATAGTTTAGA